>ML417451.1:9537-48979 GCA_005239525.1 Nicotiana knightiana
ATTAGCCTTTATTCTGCAGCGAAGCGGGATCGTGGGATATAGAGGTAGCTGTTCAGCGTTTGCAGCATCTCTGTTTTCCCTTCCTATTGTATTTAGCTTTGATTCGGAGTTTTTTATTATAATAGTTTATTTTGGCTTATTTCTCTAGATGCTCATGACATGTTGGCTCCGGGTTTTGGGGGTTGGCAGTATTATATAATATTGGCCTATTATATTAAGTAATTTTCTGTATATTTTTATGAAATGCTTTAAACTTGAATGGGATTTTCAAAAGAAATTGCGAAAAAATGCGGTAGACGGCTAGCCTAGTTCCACGATAGGCGCCATCACGACCGGTTAGGATTTGGGGTCGTGACAATTTTGTTCAGAAAATCGTCAAAATGGAAGGGGGTAAGTGTTTTTATGAACTGTGGGTCGGGTATAAAAATTAGAACTTTAAAAGTCACGAAGCAGAAATGTGGTCAGGAATGCGATCGCATTCCTGCTATGCGGTCCGCATTCCTATCGCATAAATTGCCCTCAAAAAGGCCAAAAAGAAATCGGACTGCCCAGGAATGCGACCACTATGTAGTCTGTATACCTGTTATGCGATCGCATAGTGCGTCGCATAACCTCCTCCGCAAAAATGGAGGTTCAAGAATGCGATAGCTATGTGGTCCGCATTCCCAAGATATGATCGCATCTTGGGCCGCATAGCTGTCGTCAAATTGGATAGCAGACTGTCCATGTATGCGACAAAGATGCGGTCCGCATACCTGTTATGCGATCGCATAGTGCGTAGCAAAACAACGTAACTCTGGAAAATTTTATCTTTTGAGTCACGGGGTACTTTTTACTCAAAAAGGGTCCGATTTAAGAATTTTTACAGTTATAACAACATAGGGACCTATTTGGGCATTATTTTTAGCCATAAAATTTTACGGGTCTTTACATGATGGTAATGATTGTCCTATGGAGTGAGGGATTTTGCTTGATTTCATCCGGAGAGAGTAGTGGTTTTCTCTCCAAACTGTGGACGGGACGGATGTTGTCTTTTTCCTCAATTGCCATTTGTTGTTGGATGTTTTTTGGCTTTTCCAAAGCAGCCACGTGTGTGCATGAATTTCCCATGCAATCCGAGTTTTGCATAGTTAATATCGTTGGTTTAATGATACTACTATTGTTAATAAAGTTATTTTGTGTCGGACAACTTTCTTTGTTAATATTAAGAATATTAATTTTCTTTGTGTAGTAATGTTCGTAATATTTCTACTATCATTATTTCTCTTTCTCAAATCTTTTGTTTCTTCTTTGGTAATGGGAGCAGTGTTTCCATAATGATTTTTATAGCTATTTTGTCGATTCCTTCTTTTTTTGAATTTATTCCATTGTTCATCTTCTTTTTGCAGTGAAGGATTAGTATTAAACACATTATGAGTTGAGACATGTTAGTAATATTGGCATTTGGAGAGTTGCTACAATTAGTACATGTATGGCGTAGCCTGCCACAATTTATGCATAAGAAGTTCTCTCCTTCATAGTGTATAGGTTATTTATGTTTTCCTATAATGATGGATGAATTAACAAGATAATGAAGACGGATTTCAAGGCAAAGCCTCGCATACCTTCCCTTAAGGTTGAAGAAGTGCAGCCATCAATTTTTAACAATCTTCCTATCTTGTTTCCTATCTTAGTCAGATTGTTGATATCGTAAAATTCACTGGGGAGATGGGGTAATCTTATACAAATTGCTGAAACCTTTAATTTTTCTCTCGTTGCAACGAAATTTGGAACCCACTTTTTAACTAATAGAAAATGACCATTGATGAACCAATGGCCTTGATGAAGAGCTTTGGCCATATTTGGTCAATTAAAGGAAACAACTCCGTAGGTTTCCAAAGATCCTGTATTTTTTTTTCAAGTACTGGTGAAGGATACGCTTACCACATAATTTGATAATTACGGAGAACTTCCAAGGATCATAGATGCGTTTTAAATGCTCAGGTGACAGTGTAACTGCATGTTCTTCCTTTTCTGCTTCTGATTGCCCCATGGACTGTAGCATATATTCATCGTAATCCATTTCTATTGGGAGAGTTGATTTTCCATGATCTTGGTTGAAATTAAGTGGATCTTGGGAAAGGAGTTTTTCCTTATATCAGAGTGCACTTGTCTTTTTCACTTTGTCCGTTTATGTTTGTTTTTTGGTCAGGGGGTTTTGGTGGTATAGAGTCCCCCTTGAATGTCTATTCAACAGACAATGTGCCTCGTTAAAACCATAACTAAAATAAAACCCAATGGGAAAAAATTCTAATAAAGGAAAAAGACTACACATATCTAACAATACGCCCTTTGGTTGCCTCATTAAAAACCTTGCAAGGAAACCCAGTGGGATAAAACCTTGTAAGGGAAAAAGAATACAACACGTATTAACTCCCCCTGATGAGAGCATCAATTCACATTCTTGAGCCTTCGCATTCCGATCTTGTGCACTAGCTTCTTGAAGGTTGATACCACCATAGATTTGATGAAAAAATCATCCATATTAACTTTAATGAATATGTTGCACCTTGAAAATCCGCGCTATCATATTATCATGCTTACAGAGAATTGGTAATTCATTCCACGTAACCTTTTCTCAAACGTTTATCATCTCTCCCCCTCATGTTTGAAAAACTAAATTGCTTCCTCAACTTTGGGAACCCATTTTGGTGTGTTATGGTGTTAATCAAAATATATACCGCACATCAATAATAATAAGATGGAGTTATTTGGTTCATGACCCTGAACCAGTTGTGATGGGATAATGTAATATACTTTCGTATATAATGTATATTAAATTGATATAGATAACATTGTTCACATAAGCAATAGTTTAGCTATTAAGTGGAGGCATTCAATAAACCATTTTGATAAACCAACTGTGATATAAACCAACTTATCAAGATGAACTATTTTGAATAAAAAATCTAGAATATGATCTAAATTAAATTATTGAACAAGTTACCTCATAAATACAAGGTTGCGGGTTAGTAATAACCGCACATGTAACCATCTCATATATGCATCTTATGTGGTATACATGGCAGGTGAATGGGCTCATATTCACCTTTGGTTTATTAATTAATGAGAACAAGTGTCACGACCAAAAATCCATAAGGTCGTGATGGCACCGGACACAGTCAGGCAAGCCAATCATTAAATGGTTAAGTTAAATTTCCTGTTTTAGCATTTCTGAAATCATTTTCTTTTACTTTATTACATAATAACTGAATAAAATCCGCTAAATAAATACGATAGTTTAATATTCCAATTTTAATTTTTTATAAAATACATCCCAAACACACCCCAGAACCCTGTGACACAAATACATGAGCAATTTCTAAGAATTTTACAAATTCTATCAAAGCTTCTCCGAAATACAAATTGGACAAGGAATGAAAATGAAAATACAATACATAGAGGATGACTCTGCCGACTGCGGGTCGTCTCCGAGTGATGCAGCTCGTCTAAGTCTCCAAGTCAGCCATATTGCTATGAATGTCGTCTAAGTATCAACTCCTTCCACATTTAACACTTTAAATCTTCGTCATTTCAATTGACAATTTAAACCATAATCAGGGATAAGAAACATCAGACTTATTTCACATTTTACACATCAATTCTTCTTCTTCTTAACTGGCCATTACAAACTTCCTTAGGCCGATAAACATGTACAAATCACAGGAAATACACATCATTAATCATGCGCAAACATGTGCCGAGGGTCAAACGACGCGGACCAACAATAATAAATTGTGCACTGCCAAGGGTCGAACGGCTCGAACAATAGATGCATCTATCTTCCCCGCACGCGAATCGATCATGCGTCGTGGTTATACATAAATACAAGGTTATCCTACTCGCGAATCATACATGCGACTTAGGCACCCATAGATACACATATTCACACAATAAGTCCGCATTTTTATCAAGGAAGCAGTTACTCAAGACTGTGGTAAAATTATTCTTAAAGGAACACGGAAAATAGCATTTAAATCTTTGTTTTGAAACTCATTTGCCAAGTTTAATAATATTCAATAATATAACTTTATCAGGAACACAATTATCCACTGAGGAATCAATTCTCTTTCTAAATGATTAATAAAGGTAGACTCTAGCCTTCTTAGGAAATAAATTACGAATTCAATAGCATTATCAGTCTAATATTATTTGTAGGATCACATGGTATTTTATTGACAAGCTCACAAGTACGACAAGTAAAGTATGCTAGTGGGTCCTAGACTACCCGGACATCAGCATAATAGTAGCTACGCACGGACTACCGTCACCTCGTGTGTACGTCGCCCCCACAAATAGTAGCACGTATTTAATTAGTTCACCTATGGGGACAATTCAGCCTCACAAAGTTAGAGAGGAGACTTACCTCGCTCGGAAATCCCATAACCGGCTTCCAAGCCCTTCCGACGACTCTAATGGACGCACAATGTCCCAAAACTATCCAAATAATGACAAACCAATGAAAATATACTATAATATTTGCAACAACTTAAATTATATAAATTCCCAACTCGGCTCAAGGAATTGACCAAAATGCCCTCAGGCCCACGTGCCCGGATTCCAAAATTTCTCAAAGATATACCCTATACGCCTTACTAGCTCAAATATACAATTTACTCTAAATTCCATGCTCAAATTCGTGGTAGAAATCCAAAATACAATTTTTAGGTTTTCTTCAAAATTCCCAATTTTTCACAATCTTTCATGTTCAAATCCATACATATACCTTGTATTTAACTTGAGATGAGTTTGAATAACTTACCTTGTGATCCTTCACGAAAACCCCTCCTTGAAGATCCCCACAATCGCTAATGCCAATTGAAAATAGGAGGAGAAATGGCAAAGTTCTCGTTTTAAAACATTCTGCCCAAGCCTCATTTCCGTACCTGCGATCCAACCTTTGCACCTGTGCTCCCGTAGGTGCGCCCAAACTCCCGCACCTGCGGTTTCCTCAGCTCCAGCCAAAACTCGCACATGCGCCCCATTGTACGCATTTGCGCCTTTGCAGATGCGGAAATTGCATCGCACCTGCGCTCACAGCCAAGCCAACACAATCTCGCACCCGCGTCGCCAAAGCCGCAACTGCGGCCAAAGCCTCGCAGGTGCGGTCACACCAGATGACAACAACCTTAGCACTTCTTCAAAATCCAAACTTGATCCGTTAACCACCTGGAATCCACCCGAGGCCCCCGGGACCCCGTCCAATTACACCAACCTGTTCCAAAACCTAGTGCGGACTTGCTTGAGGCCTTAAATCACATCAAACTATGCCGAAATCACGAATTGCACTAAAACTCAAACTTTAAGAACTTGAAATTTAAAACTTCCACATCTGATGCCGGAACCTATCAAATCACGTCCGAATGACCCCAAATTTTGCACATAAGTCAAATTCGACATTACGGACTTGCTCCAACTTCCGGAATCACATTCCGACCCTGATACCAAAATTTTCACTTCCGGTCGGATTTCTCAAAAACCTTCAAATTTCTATCTTTAGCCAGATGAACTTCAAAATAACCTACGGACTTCAAATGAGAATTTTCTTTCCAATTTGACTCCAAACTTCTCGATTCAACTCCGACCATGCCCACGAGTCGTAACACCTGAAATGGAGTTGCTCATGACTTCAAACCGCTGAACGACGCGCTAGAGTTCAAAACGACCGGTCGGGTCGTTACATTCTCCTCCACTTAAATAGACGTTCGTCCTTGAACGTGCTAGGAACTGCTCTGGAGTTATCTGAAGTCACTGTTTAACACCTTATGCACCTGCCCGTGCTACTACAACCCAGTTGAGTACATTAGCTTGATCAAATCTGAAGATTTCTTCTTTTATCCATATAATAAGCTCAGAATCCAATTCCAACACCTGAAATTTTTCTACCATGCCTAGTTCCAATATATAAACACCATATCAACTATCACACGACATACCTGAACATGACTACATACCTTTGCTGAATTAGCACCATGCACCGCATAATTCATCATCTAGCCACCATGACATTCCCTGAACCTTAACAGCCACAATTCTATGAATTTGATGCTCCCAATGCACCTTACATCCTGCATACATACATCCTGCTATAATGCTGACGATACCACCAAAACGGAGGAGATGTGTAGAAATTCCTAACCAACTGCAGAGTTAACCAATCATTGAATCTTTCCTCTTGACTTAGATCATCATCTCTTTACAAACCAAATAATGGTAATTGTCCTTTAATATATTCCGCATAATCTTATCGCGCTGATCCCTGATCCAATAATCTTGTCTCACCCAGTATGAACTGCTCAGACAACAAATCACCCCACACATGACCAACGGTCTCACATGATACCACATCGCGCCAATAGGCCATAACTCGAACATGATACATAAGGAAATGACTCAGGACATGACTCAACTAACACAACTTATATGAACTCTTCTCGGAATATAGAAAGTAAAACACAAGAAAAATAAATATAGGAACCTTACTTATCATCACATTGTTTCGGCGTGCAACCCGATCCAAATAAAATACACGTGGCCGCGTGCCACCCGGTCCCATCATAAAATTCACATAAGGAGATATACACGGAGCTAAATTGCTCACTACGACAAATATCGAACATCGGTCAGAAGAACGCTAAGTGCACAATACCATCCTGGGGAGAGTGATAAAGCCATATGCTACAAAATTTAAGCACAACTGAGGTGCGATATATATACTCTGAATCTCAAGAGCTCTCCTGCTCGCATAACATCATCACTACACGGAGACTCAACACATAGGGATCTATCAAGTCGTTTCACAACTCACACGGCACAATCACAACATTACATGAACTGGACTAAGACGGAACAACATTTGATATCCCAACACCCCTCTCTGAGGAGTGCTATACTGAAAAGAACACATCTAACTCACATGAAGCCCATAATCTTGTTTTAATCCATTCACACACTTCAAGTCGATCCTGCTTGCACTGAACTAGGCTTATAGCTTGACCTGAGTCCATAATAACCCACTTCCTCTCATAAGACACAAGAACAACCATCATAGCCGGGATAAACACCCCCACAATCCCCAACCAAATGAACCGAACTCCTTCCAGGCATGAATTCTCAAAAAAGCAATATTGCACTTCTTTATACTCAGTCTAAATCTTCAATCCATTAAGTGACTACATGTCAGAGTCATACGATCATTCCGTGGTCACGCTCCCACGACCTTCACACAAGGTAGCAAGTCTGCACATCCACCACTGGCCACACCAACGCTGTAAAACAAATCAAGAACCCATAGATAGGATGCAAAGCCTCTTTCACCAAACATCGATCTCAGGTGACACTAAAGACAACACCAACTTACTCTAAACATTCAAATCCCTTTTTCTTACTCATCCGAGCTCATGACATCCTTGTCAACACCGAACCGCAACTTCGATTCCTTACTTCCAGTTGCTTTATTATAATGAGGGAGCCATCTGAATTTCTTCTGCATGTATCAAATTAAAATTTCATTAGCCATACAATATCACACAACCAGTATTGGAATATGAACCAGATTATAAATTTCCTTACCTTGAATTCCTCAAACCACATATCACGAACTGATTGTGGGAACTTCTTACTAGAAGGTTTAGCTAGCTAAAATTTACAACAAATTCAAGTAGCAATACCTACAATAATTGGCTTATGAGGATCAAAACCTACATAAAATATAGTAGTTATCAATCATATATATATATATATATATATAACTGTCGAATCTTTCACTCTTTTATATAATAATAAAATACAAGTTAGTACAATTACCCAATCTGCTTCAGGTTTAACCACATTCAATGCTCTTCATCGTCATTGCCAACCGTAATACACGAGGTGGCTGGAGTCATATTGGCCTGTGAAGACCTGTTTCTCGATTTATAGGTTGAGATAGTGTTATGAGCCTGGGATTGATTGACTTCAAGAATAGGATGAGGCGAGGAAGTGTCATTTATATGACGTGGACCAGTTGAGATAGGCGGGGTCGTGGTGGTATTATAGGAGGAATAGATCCAATGATGTGAGGCTGAGATCAATTGACGTCACGACTAGGTTGAGGCAAGGAAAGCTCATTTACACGAAGCGGTCCATTATGAGATAAGAGGGGCGTGATGGGATTATGGGAATAAACTAAACTTCTTGTCGCTCTATGGAAATTGACTTTTCCTTATTCTATTTTCCTCCTTTACTACTGTATACGGTGAAAACTGGACCCACCTGATTTTACTGATTAACCGAGATCAGGGGTCGATCGAAGATCTACCCCGTAATATGATGATCAGGCAATAATGATTGTTTATCCAAACATGCCCGTCGGCATAATTCGAAGGGACATCGACAGACAACCCCGATTGAATATAGATCGATATCAACCATACGACGCAGATGTCACGACACCAAATCCTAAGCCGGCCATGATGGCGCCTATCATGGAACTAGGCTAGCCAACCATTTCAGACTATCATATTATTTCATAATTTCCCAAAATTTAGCAGATTTTAAAACAGCAAAATGAGATGAACAATTTATATACACTTCCCCAAAACCTGGAGTCAACTGTCATGAGCATCTAGAACTGTAAGTACATTGTACAACAAGATGATTTGCTACTACAAAGCCTGGAGTACAAAAGACAAAACTATGAACTGAGGAAAAGAAAGGAGGTGAGCTGATGACACTGAGCAGCTACCTCGATCCTCGAACAACTCCATGCTCATCCGGAAATCAGCTAGTGAGATGGTTCGGTACCTGGATCTGCACACAGAGGTGCAGGGAGTAACGCGAGTACGCCAACTTAGTAAGTAATCAAAGTAGCTAAAAACATTAGTGTAATGACGAGCATTTATAAATCATGTAAATCCATATAATAAGTGACTGTGGAAATAACTAAATTAATTAAGGAATTTACATTTCCGAGTATTTCATAAAACTCCAGTTTCCATTTAAAAATCTCGTATAAAAACATTTATCCAACATTTATCATCAGAGGCTCAGTGTAAAGAAGAGTGAAAAACCGTAGTTTCATAAAGTATAAGCGGCACAATATCACTTTTAATAAAACCTTTCGGGAAAGCCTCCCAGTCACTCGTGACTCCACTATCAGTATCTCATGCTCTCACTTAAACACTCGTACTCAGCAAGTACCATGAATACACACACTGCTGCAGTGGGCGGCCCGCTCCACTACACACACACACACACATATAATAATATGTATATATATAATAATGTATATATATATATATATATAATAATATGTATATATATATATATATATATATATATATACTGCTGCGGTGTGCAGCCCGATCCTTATAACATACGATGCGGCGTGCAACCCGATCCATATAATAGTCGACTGCGCTCACTGGGGTGTACAGACTCCTAGAGCGACTCCTTCAGCCCAAGTGCTATATCTGTTGCAGCGTGCAGTCTGATCCAATATGTACATTTCTGCGGCGTGCAGCCCGATCCATATATAACATATATTGCTGCGCCATGCAGCCCGATCCATATATAACATATATTGTTGCGGCATGCAGCCCGATCCATATATATATAATCTACATTGCTGCGGCGTGTAGCCCGATCCATATATAATATATAACATATATATTGTTGCGGCGTGCAGCTCGTCCCATAACTGTCCTCACATACTCGACTATCGGCCTGACTCGGTCATCCTCACAAGCCACTCGGGCAATTTATCTCAACTCACGGGACTCAGCCCAAAATACTTCTCAGAGTTTCAAAACAGTGTGATAACAGTGAAAATAACAACAAGTGATAAACATGACTAACTTATCAGATGTTCTATCAGGATAGTGATAGGATAGTGTAAAACTACCTCTGAGGGTCTAAACAGGTCGGCACAAGGCCCCAAACGTGGAAAATACCCCTGAGGGTCTAAACAGGTCGGCACGAGGCCCCAAACAGGGCTCACAACCCATAAACAAGTATAAATTTCTAAAATATAGGATATCATAAGGTTTCAAATCGAATACGCGACTTAATAGTCGCTACGGGACAGACCAGGTCACAATCCCTATTGGTGCACGCCCCGACACTCGTCACCTAGAATGTGTGTCACCATATTTACCAAAACAATATCAAATACCGGGATGTCATACCCTCAGGTTTAGAGTTACAATCGTTACTTACCTCAGAACACCCCAAAAGCTCTCCGCGATGCGCTTGCCCCTCGAATTGGCTCCCAAATGCTCCGAATCTAACCAAAACCGTATTAGCATCATATGCTAACAGAACAAAACTCAATCGAAAGATACAAATTTTAACACAATTCTCGAAATTCGGCCAAACCCGAGCCCCGGGCCCACGTCTCGGAATTCGATAAAATTTACATCACTAGAATCCTCGTCCTCCCACGATTTTATACATACCAAGAACACCAAAATCAGACCACAATTGCCCACTCAAAACCTCAAAAGAAATTTCCAATTCCATGCACTTAACCTCCCCAAATTTTGGGTTTAACTTCAACAAATTTCCGGTTAATTACTTAGAAAACGACTTAGAAACAAGTTATGAACTTGAAAACCTTACCTCCAAGTGATTCCCTTTAATTTCCTCTTCAAACCCTCTCAAAGAGCTCCAAACCCGCTTAACAATGGAGGAAAATAGACAAGATTTCGTAAGAATGGCTATTCAAAACATTCTGCCCAGCACTATTATTCCCTTCACTGCGATCGCGACTCCAGCCATGCGATCGAGATGCACAACCCATCCACTCTCCACGTTCGCATACCAACACATGTGATCACATAGAACAAATATCCATCCCACACATGCGCCTTAGAACCTCTATGGGATCGCACTAAGGGCCACACAATCGCACTGCTTCACCTGCCCAACCTATGTGATCACAATCCATATTATGCGATCGCATAGAACAAATTGCCTGACCCAATATTTTACTCTACGCGATTGCGAATGAATCCACGTGATCGCAGTGAAGAAATCACTGCTGCTAAAACAACAGAAAAACAACAGACTTCTTAAGACCAAAAATGCTCGTTTGAGCATCAGAAATATACCCGAGGCTCCCGGGACCTCAACCAAACCTACCAACATATCCCATAACATCATTCAAACTTATTCGAGCCTTCGAAACACCAAAAATAACACAAAAACACCAAAATTACATCAAATTCAAGCCTATGAACTTGGAAATTTTTAAATTTCGCCAATGATGCCGAAACCAACCAAAACACATCCGATTGACCAGAAATTTTGCACACATATCAAAAATGACATTATGAACCTAATCCAATTGTTGGAATTCCATTCCGACCCCGGTAGCCAATTTTCCACTGGCGACTGGAAATTGCCAAAAACTAACTTTCGCCAATTCAAGCCTAATCCTACACCGAACATCAAAACATTATTCCGAACACACTGCTAAGTCCCAAATCACCTAACAAAGCTATCTGAGCCATAAAATTCCCATTCCGAGGTTGTTTACCAATAAGTCAACTCCTAGTTGACTTTTTCAACTATTAAGCTGATTTAAGAGACTAAGCGTCTAAGTTCTCACCACGACCACTCCGAACCCGAACCAACCGACCCAAAGAAAAATAAATAGGCTAACAAACATATGATATAGCATAAAAGGGGGAAACGGGGCTAATCTCACAGAACAACCGGCCAGGTTGTTACATCCTCCCCCTCTTAAATAAATGTTCGTCCTCGAACGGGTCTAGAAACATACCTGGAGTCTCGAATAAGTTAGGATATATGCTCCGCATCTCCTGATCGGTCTCCCAGGTGGCATCCTCCACCGGCTGTCCTCTCCACTGAACCTTCACTGAAGCTATATCATTAGACCTCAGCTTTCTGACCTGACGACCCAAAATAGCCATCGGCTCTACCTCATATGACATATCACCCTCGAGCTGAACCGTGCTGAAGTCCAAAACATGAGACGGGTCACCAAGATACTTTCAGAGCATCGAAACATGGAACACCGAATAAATACTGAATAAGATTGAAGGCAAGGCAAGTCTATATGCCACCTCCCCAATCCTCTGAATAAGATTGGGACTCAACTTTCCCCTATTTCCGAACCTCATAACACCCTTCATGGGTGACACCTTCAGCAGCACTTTCTCCCCAACCATGAAAGACACATCTCGGATCTTCCGGTCCGCATAACTCTTCTGCCTAGACTGCGCCGTGCGAAGCCGCTCCTGAATCAACTTCACCTTTCCCAACGCATCCTGAACCATGTCTATGCCCAATAGCATAGCCTCGCCCGACTCAAACCAACCAATTGGAGATCTGCACCTCCTACCATATAAATCCTCATACGGATCCATCTGGATACTCGACTGATAACTATTATTATAAGAAAAATCCGCGAGTGGTAAAAGCTGGTCCCATGAACCCACAAAATCAATGACATAGGCACGCAACATATCCTCCAAAATCTGAATCGTACGCTCCGACTTACCATCGGTCCGAGGATGAAATGCTATGCTCAACTCAACCTGAGTACCTAACTCCCTCTGCACGGCCCTCCAAAACTGAGATGTGAACTGAGTTCCTCTGTCAGAAAAGATAGAAGCTGGAACCCCATGCAATCGGACAATCCCCCTGATATAAATCACAACTAACCGCTCTGAAGAATAAGTAGTACCAACAAGAATGAAGTGCGCGAACTTGGTCAGCCGATCCACAATAATCCTTATAACATCAAACCTCCACGAAGTCTGTGGAAACCTAACTACGAAGTCCATGGTGACTCGCTCCCACTTTCACTCCGGGATATCTAATCTCTGAAGCAATCCACCTGGTATCTGGTGCTTATGCTTGACCGGCTGACAGTTGAGACACCCAGCCACAAACTCAATAATATCTTTCTTCATGCGCCTCCACCAATAATGCTGTCTCAGATCCTGATACATCTTTGCGGTACCCCGATGGATAAAATATCGCGAACTTTGGGCCTCAGCTAGAATTAAATCTCGAAGTCCATCAACATTGGGCACAATAATTCGGCCCTGCATCCTCATGAACCCATCATCACCAATAACCATATCCCTGGAATCATCGCGACGGACCCTGTCCTGAAGAACGAGCAAGTGCGGATCATCATACTGGCGTGCTCTAATCTTATCATAAAGAGACGGCTTGGAGGCAACACAAGCCAATACCCGTGGGGGCTCTGATAGATCTAATCTCACCAACTAACCCACTAAAGCTTGAACATCAAGTGCTAAAGGTCGCTCTGCTACTAGAAGGTAGGCTAAACTCCCCAAACTATCCGCCATGCGACTCAGGGCATCGGCCACTACAATGGCTTCCCCGGATGATATAAAATAGTGAGGTCATGGTCCTTGAGAACCTCCAACCACCTCGTATGAAAAAAATTCAGATCCTTCTGCTTAAGAAGATGCTGCAAACTACGGTGATCAGTGAAAATCTTACAATGCACCCCATATAAATAGTGACGCCAAATCTTCAAGGCGTGACAATAGTTGTTAACTCAAGATCATACACTGGATAATTTTTCTCGTGCACCTTCAACTGCCTGGACGCGTAGGTAATCACCCTACCGTCCTGCATCAAAACCGCTCCTAGGCCAACTCTCGAGGCATCACAGTAAACTGTATAACAACCTGAACCCGTAGGCAACACCAACACCGGAGTTGTAGTCAAAGATGACTTGAGCTTTTGAAAGCTCTCCTCACACTCCTCAGTCCACCTGAACTGAGCACCCTTTCTGGGTCAGTCTGGTCATAGGTGCTGCAATAGATGAAAATCCCTCTACGAAACGACGATAGTACCCTGCCAAACCAAGGAAACTGCGAATCTCGATAGCTGATGCCGGTCTAGGCTAGCTCTGCACCGCCTCTACCTTCTTCGGATAAAACTGAATACCAAGAATGCTACTGAATCAAGCCAGAACTCACACTTGAAAATTTTTGCACACAATCTCTTCTCTCTCAAGGTTTGAAGCACAACTCTCAAATGCTGCTCATGATCCTCCCGAGATCGGGAATATACCAAGATATCGTCAATAAACACGATGACGAAAGAAAACTCATAATGACCATATCTAGACCTGAAAGCAGTCTTCGGAATGTCTAGCCCCCGAATATTCAACTGATGATAACCGGAATGCAAGTCAATCTTGGAAAATACGCTTGCACCCTTCAACTAATCAAACAAGTCATCTATATGAGGCAAGGGATACATGTTCTTCATCGTAACTTCATTCAGCTGTCGATAATCAATACACATACGCATAGAACCATCCTTCTTCTTTACAAACAACATAGGTGTACCCCAAGGTGACATACTAGGCCGAATGAACCCCTTATCTAGGAGTTCCTGAAGCTGCTCGTTTAATTCCTTTAGCTCCGCTGGTTCCATACGATAAGGTGGAATAGAAATAGGCTGAGTTCCTGGCACCAGGTCAATACCAAAAACAATATCCCTATCAGGTGGCATGCCCGACAGGTCTGCAGGAAACACGTCCGGAAAGTCACGGACCACAGGAACCGAATTAATAGTGGGAGTCTCACCACTGACATCCCTCACAAAAGTCAGATACGATAAACACCCCTTCTCAACCATACACTGAGCCTTATGGTAGGAAATCACCCTGCTAGGCACATACTCAAAAGAATCTCTCCACTCAACCCTCGGACATCCGGGCATAGCTAAGGTCATGGTCTTAGCGTGACAATCAAGAACATCATGACATAGAGATAACTAGTCCATGCCCAATATCACATCAAAATTGACCATGCTGGGTAACAATAGGTCCACTCGGGTATCCATACCCCCAATATATATCACACACGACCGATACACACGGTCTACAACAACAGTATCGCCCACTAGAGTCAACACATGAACAGATGTAACTAAATACTCACGGGGCATATCAAGAAAATAGGCAAAATATGAAGAAACATAGGAATATGTAGAACCATGGTCAAAGAAAGCCAAAGCATCTCGGCGACAGACTAAGACAATACCTGCAATCACTGCATCGGAGGACATAGCATCTGTCCTTGTTGGAAATGCATACATACGGGCCTGACCTCCACCTGCTAGACCTCCCCCTCTAAGGCGGTCTCTAGCTGACCGACTACTACCCTTGGCTGCCTGGGTAGGTGGTGAAATAACTGGAGCTGAAGTCGAGGGCTGGCTCCTCAACTGAGATGGGCCTCCAAGAAGATGAGGACACTGCCTCCTCATATGCCCGAACTCTCCACACACATAAGAACTCCCTGGAGATGGAGATGGGGACTGAAATGAACTCCTGGCACCAGAATGGCCACTAGAAGAACCATGCATAGAGGAACCCTTAACTGATGGTGCTCGAGCTGCACTCTGGGCTGGAAGGGCACCGAATGAAGAATGGCCTGGCTGAGAACCGTGGGGACCAAGCCCCGAAGATGCACCACTATAGGCTGGGCGGCCTGACCGAGGAGGCCTGAATGAACGGCCTCTACCATGCTAAAACTGCCCCCTGGAAGGAGCACTACTAGAACCACCCGATCCACGAGTCCTCTTTGTCACGACCCGCCGGACACAAGATCAGGCAAGCCAAAACATTAATTAATTGAAATAACTTTCCAGTTTTTAACATTTGTGAAATCATTACCTTTTCTTGCATTTCATAATCAAATAAATAAAATTTAGTAAACTTAAATATGACAGCACATCAATTCAGTTTAATGAAATAAAATCCCAACACGTCCCCAGAACCCGGTGTCACAAGTACATGAGAAATTTCTAAGAAGTTATACAATCACTTCAAGCCTGTCCGAAATACAACTGGACAAGGAAATAAGAAAATGAATAAAGACAGTGGAAGGTGACTCTGACAGCCGCGGATCGCCTTTGGATAGTGCAGCTCGCCTAAGTCTCTGAATCCTCCACATTGTTATGAAAGTACCTGCGCAATAAAATGCACAGCAAGTGCAGATGAGTACAAAAACAATGTGTACTCAGTAAGTCGCCCGCCTAACCTCATAGAGGTAGTGACGAGAGGTCAAATTAGACACTTACTAGGGTTTGACAATATAATATATGACATAATATGATGAAATACAATAGACATGTAAGACAGTGAGCAACGAGTACATATCAAGTACAGAAATCCAGGTAATCACTGAAATAAACAACAATGTACACTTCCCTTTTTCCCAAATACATGTCAAGCCAATACCAATAGAATAGTACTAAACAATCATGCGTACACAAGGGTAAGACAACCGGCCGGAGTCATAAGATAGTCAGTCTCTCTATGCACTGCCGAAGGATCGATCGGGTCGTCCCAAAAGTGCATCTCTCAACCTCTCTACGCACTGCCGAAGGATTGATCGGCCCGTCCCAAAAGTGCGGCTCTCAATCTCTCTATGCACTGCCGAAGGATCGATCGGGTCGTCCCAAAAGTGCATCTCTCAACCTCTCTACGCACTGCCGAAGGATTGATCGGCCCGTCCCAAAAGTGCGGCTCTCAATCTCTCTATGCACTGCCGAAAGATCGATCGGCATGTCCCAAAAGTGCATCTCTCAATCTCTCTACGCACTGCCGAAGGATCGGTCGGCCCATCCCAAAAGTGCGACTCTCAATATAATAATCCTCTGTGTGCACTGTCGAGGGATCGACCGGCCCGTCCCAAAAGTGCACCTCTCAATATAATACGGCTAGCCTGCTCACGAATCACTCAAACGACTCAAGCACCCAAAGTTACACATATCTACATAATAAATTCGTAACACATCAGCGATGCAGTTTCTCGATTTATAGGTTGAGATTCATTAGATTGAGGTTGAGATGTAGTGTTATGAGGCTGGGATTGATTGACTTCAAGAATAGGATGAGGCGAGGAAGTGTCATTTATATGATGTGGACCAGTTGAGATAGGCGGGGTCGTGGTGGTATTATAGGAGGAATAGATCCAATGATGTGAGGCTAAGATCGATTGACTTCACGACTAGGTTGAGGCAAGGAAAGCTCATTTACATGAAGCGGTCCATTATGAGATAAGAGGGGCGTGATGGGATTATGGGAGGAAACTAAACTTCTTGTCGCTCTATGGAAATTGACTTTTCCTTATTCTATTTTCCTCCTTTACTACTGTATACGGTGAAAACTGGACCCACCTGATTTTACTGATTAACCGAGACCAGGGGGATCGATCGAAGATCTACCCCGTAATATGATGATCAGGCAATAATGATTGTTTATCCAAACATGCCCGTCGGCATAATTCGAAGGGACATCGACAGACAACCCCGATTGAATATAGATCGATATCAACCATACGATGCAGCCGTCACGACACCAAATCCTAAGCCGGCCATGATGGCGCCTATCATGGAACTAGGCTAGCCAACCATTTCAGACTATCATATTATTTCATAATTTCCCAAAATTTAGCAGATTTTAAAACAGCAAAATGAGATGAACAATTTATATACACTTCCCCAAAACCTGGAGTCAACTGTCATTAGCATCTAGAACTGTAAATACATTGTACAACAAGATGATTTGCTACTACAAAGCCTGGAGTACAAAAAAAACTATGAGCTGAGGAAAAGAAAGGAGGTGAGCTGATGATGCTGAGCAGCTACCTCGATCCTCGAACAACTCTATGCTCGTCCAGAAATCAACTAGTGAGATGGTCCGGTACCTGGATCTGCACACAGAGGTGCAGGGATTAATGTGAGTACGCCAACTCAGTAAGTATTCAAAGTAACTAAAAACTTTAGTGTAGTGACGAGCATTTATAAATCATGTAAATCCATATAATAAGTGAATGTGGAAATAAGTAAATCAAGTCAGGAATTTATCCAACATTTATCATCAGAGGATCAGTTTAAAGAAGAGTGAAAAATTGTAGTTTCATAAAATATAAGCCCCTCGTGCACAGTATCACTCACAATAAAGCCTTTCGGGCAAGCCTCTCAGTCACTCGTGACTCCACTATCAGTATCTCATGGTCTCACTTAACCACTCGTACTGAGCAAGTACCATGAATACACACACTACTGCGGTGGCCAGCCTGCTCCACTACATATATATATATACTGCTGCGGGGTGCGGCCCGATCCTTATAACATAGGTTGCAGCATGTAGCTCGATCCATAGAATAGTCGACTGCACTCACTAGGGGTGTACAGACTCCTGGATGGGCTCCTTCAGCCTAAGCACTATATCTGCTGCGGCGTGCAACCCGATCCAATATGTACATTTCTGCATCGTGCAGCCTGATCCATATATAACATATATCGATGCGGCGTGCGGCCCGATCCATATATAACATATATTGTTGCGGCGTGCAGCCCGATCCATAAAATCTGCATTCCGATGTTGTTTACCAATAAGTCAACTCCCAGTTGACTTGTTCAACTATTAAGCTAATTTAAGAGATTGTCTCAGTTCTCACTACGACCACTCCGAACCCGAACCAACCGGCCCAACACAATAAAAATAGGCTAAAAACATATGATAGAGTAGAAACAGGGGAAACGAGGCTAATCTCACGGAACTACCGGCTGGGTCGTTATAGCAGATCGTAGAAACAACAGTCCAGTATGTAAACCCGTTTGAAATGATTGAAGGAATGATCGAGGACAGAGCTCCCGAGGGCTCATGAGTAAAAGTGGATTCGATAAACATGTCGAGCCCACAGAATCACCATGACTATCAGAATACAATTTCAGCATTGACGCATCAGAAATTGTATCAATCATTGGACGGATCAAGGATACTAGGTGGCCTAGACCCCTACAGACCGATCCGGCGCAAAGGAAAGCTAATCAAATATGCAAGTACCATGGTACTCATGGTCATAGAATGGAGGATTGTAGATAGTTAAGGGAGGAGGCAGCCCGTCTGTTCAACAAGGGCCACCTTTGAGAGTTCTTGAGCGACCGAGCTAAGAACCACTTCAGAGACAATGATGCAAA
Source organism: Nicotiana knightiana (assembly GCA_005239525.1). NCBI lineage: Eukaryota > Viridiplantae > Streptophyta > Magnoliopsida > Solanales > Solanaceae > Nicotiana > Nicotiana knightiana. The sequence continues at coordinate 28,567 of ML417451.1, forward strand.
TAGGAAAAATATACAGGAAGAACCACAACACGTGATTCACATGATCATTGGTGGGGTCGATATTCCACAAGGGCCCGTGTTCAAGCACACCAAGGTGTCGATCACCAGGGAAAAGCGAACTCGATACTATGTACCATAAGAGATATGGTCTTTCAATAACGAGGAAGAAGAGGGGATCTCACAACCACACAAGGATGCATGGGTAATCTCTATCCTTATGAATAAATTTCAAGTTAAATGTGTTTTGATCGATCCAAAAAGCTTGGACAATATTAATCGATCAAGGGTCGTGGAGGAGCTCGGCCTGCAGAATCAGATTGTGCCCGCAGCTCAGGTTCTCAATGGCTTCAACATGGCAGGTGAAACTACCAAGGGTGAAATCATCTTGCTAGTAAACATAGCCGAAACCGTTCAAGAAACAAATTTCCATGTGATCGAGGGCAATATGAGATACAACACCCTACTCGAACGACCCTAGATTCATAACACGAGGTCGGTCCCCTCAACCCTTCATCAAGTTCTGAATTTCCCAACACTGGAGGGAGTGAAAATGGTGTATGGGGAACAACATGCCGCCAAAGAGATGTTTGCGGTCGATGAAGTGATACCGGTATCAGCGCTCTCATCAACAAAAGGATCAGAGTCCAAAGGAAATTAGGGGGATAAATAGTAACCACAAGCACCAGCCTCGACTCAGTCGGAGAAGCAGGGAGCGAACAAGGACGATGACTACTGGGTTCCTCGATCCTTCATAATTCCCGATGATCTCGACGCCACTAAATCGACAGTCGAAGAGTTGGAACAAGTCATTCTGGTCGAATAACTGCTCGAACGACAGGTATACCTGGGCGCGGGATTAACTCCTAAGCTCAGGGAAAAACTTATTCAATTCCTTTTAAATAACATTGATTATTTTGCTTGGTCCCATCTCGATAAGACAGGGATCCTACCGGAGATCACACACATCGACTAAGCTTAGACCCAAAGTTTCGCCCAGTAAAACAAAAGTTGGGCCCAGACCGAGGTTAAGTATGCATTCATCAAGGACGAGGTAACCAAACCTCTCAAAATAGGATCCATTCATGAGGTAAAATATCCCGAATGGTTAGAAAATGTAGTTGTAGTCCCTAAGAAGGGAAATAAACTTATAATGTGCATAGACTATAAAGACATAAACAAAGCATGCCCTAAGTATTCCTTCATTTCCTTTGTCGAATATCGATCGCATGTGTCATGACCCAATCAGAAGGGCTGCGACGGGAACCCGGTACTTTACTCAACCGAGTACCAACGTAACATATCTTTATTATCGTACTATCATGGTTAAATGTTCCAAAAGAGTCATCATGACATCACCAAAATAAAACATAAGGAAATACTAGACATAGGACGACCTTAATATAGAAACTTATACATGTGACATACAGGCCTGTAAGGCTGACATGATCATTTGTAAACTGAGGCCGGCAAGGCCATATAAGTATCCATATACGTGACATCTATCTACAAGCCCCTAAGAGTACATAAACATCATAAAGATCAGGACAGGTCCCCCCCATACCAAGCAATACATGTCTGAATCATATTGACCAAATAGGCAACTCCGGAGAAACTGTCGTGCACCAACACTTTCCGTTGAGCTGATAGCCTACTAGGAGGACTATCAACCTATCCATCAGAACCTTCAGGCATGAAACACAGTGTTCCCAGGCAAAAGGGACGTCAGTACGAATAAAGTACTGAGTATGTAAGGCAGAAAAGCATAAATAAGAACAGTAATGTAAAGAGAGATATATGAGATACAACCTGTAGCATTTGAGTGCTTATGAGAGATAGTGACATGAAATGCATGGTACATATATATACATAATCTTTTAAAAACACACGCCTCTGTGGGCATCATCATCATCATACCGTACCCGGCCTCGAAGAGGACTCAGTAAAAACGTACCTGGCCATCATAAGGCTCAGTAGAATCATACCTGGCCACGTGGAGCTTGGTAAAACCAACTGATCAGTGGTTAAGAAATAAGTTCCTTACCTTTCCGACTATAGTGGAGCTCGGTAAAGTAAAGTAGATACATATATAATGCATGTTGGACTCATGGAATCACGTTCTAAACCTCTCGAGGTGACGTAAGGTCATTGCACCTTTGATTAACATTACGGACATTATACCATCGATATGAACTTCACTAGTATTCAATTATCAGACATAATTTCTTAGGATAACTTTATAAGAAAATAACAACAATGGACAACTTTAGTTGCTAGGAGTCGATTCATTATGAAATAGTGCATCGTGTACGTTCGTTTCACTTTAGATCATGCCAAAAGAAAGAAAGAAGTGCCTTAACATACCTTAAATCCATTGAGTCCTTAATACCTTCCAATAAATTTTTCAAACAACTCAACTCAATCTACCATAGCATAATGAGATTCAAAATCAGTGTTGAATAAACGCTAAATGTGCAACTTAAACTAGTAGCTCGTTTACGAAAATTTGGGCAGCATCTCCCCTATAAAAAAGCCCTCCTCCAATACCATATATAAGCAATACCAATAAAAAAGCAATAAAAACATTTGTGCATCATTTTACAACCTTATCTCCATAACAATATATCACAAAACAGCCCACACACGCCAATCACTTCATACATAAAATGACAACAAAAGTAGTGTCAAACAACCTAAAAATGTAACGACGAATGACCAGCACACCATTCCATCAATATGTGGGTTTTATCCAAATATTTTATCCTCCAACACTCCATGAAACATCAGAAAAATAGATAGCCCAAAAGCAACACGAAACAGCCCACAAAATAGTTCTCTACAAGTCAAATAACTTGAACTCACGGCTTCCGATCAGCGTCCCGTGAGTCCTAACTATTAGGAAATGAATTTATCAACCTTACTTGATATTTAAAGCCTAATTACAGAAATTAGACGTTTTATTAACTATGAAGTACCTTCCAATACTTAAACTACAAAAAAAAAAAAAAAAAAAAAAAAAAAAAAAAAAAAAAAGAGGCGATATAGCGATACTTACATCATAGGGATCGTTCTAGTGTTATCGCTTCTTGATTTCGTATCCGGGATGTTAATATTCTTGGAAATAATTGTGGAGAGCTTGAGTATAAGTTTAGGGGTCTTATTCTGGTCATGGTATGTGGAAAAGTGATGAAAGAGACGACATAAGGCCTATTATTTGAAAAGTCAAAGAGGTGCTAGCTTGGTACCCTATTATTTGCTCCTCTTCATACGCTTATATCTTTTTACCCGGATGTCGTATGAATGAATAGTTAATAGTTTTAGAAACTAAATTACAAGACCATCAATTTGGTATATAATATTTCCCAAAAAGACCTCATACAACACACTAAATTTATTGCTCAAGAAGCTTTAGTGACAAACCTACTTGTCACCTATGCAGTTTGTGCAGTCTCGTGAAACTGCAAATATATCTCCACTCCTATGTCATATTGACGGTCTAATGAATTAGACAATAGACTCATATATTTTCAATTTTGGCATCTGGATAATCCCCTAATTCCAAGTATATCGGGAGAGAAGCTCAGCTACATTTTACCTAAATTTTAGCATATTTATGAATGTAACTTGTGATGACCTTTGCCAACTTTTGTTCCACAACTTGCTTGAATTCAAGACGTAACACGCGACTATCATACCACTAAAATAAATCATAACATAATCTCTTTATCATGTTAAGAACCCTATTCTCACCCCAAATTTTGTTGTTATAACATTCCAAACGTGTCGACGTTTGACGAAACCCTATGTTCTTCAATTTGTTTAGCATCTAAGCTTTCCAACCCCCTTGTAATCGTTATTCATTATCTTAAATATTTATAATCTACAAGGTAACATTATTAACTTACTTTATATTCTTCCAACTATAATCTTATTTTTGAGCTTACATCAATTGACAGATGACGTACTCTCACGTACGAAAACACGGGGCGTAACAGCATGATCGATGCCACGGCCCGCTACGAGATCCTCAGTTTTCTCGATGCCTACTCCAGGTACAATCAAATACAAATAAGCATGGAGGATCAGGAAAAGACTTCATTTATCACTAAATATGGCACCTATTGTTATAACGTAATGCCATTCGGACTAAAAAATGTTGGTGCAACTTATCAACGCCTAGAAAATCGAATGTTCGAAGAACAAATAGGTAAGCCAATGGAAGTTTATATTGATGACATGTTAGTTAAGTCCCTGTGAGCAGAGGACCATTTGAAACATTTGCAGGAGACCTTCGACCAACTAAGGAAGTACAACATGAAGCTTAACCCGGAGAAGTGCGCGTTCGAGGTCGGCTCAAGCAAGTTCCCCAGCTTCATGGTATCAAATAGGGGGATTGAGATCAACCCCTATAAAATCAAGGCCATCGAAGAAATAACGAACATGGATAATGTCTAGGCCGTACAAAGGTTAACAGGATGCATAGCCGCCCTAGGTCGATTCATTTCAAGATCCTCAGATAGGAATCACCGGTTCTTCTCTCTCATTAAGAAGAAAAGAAATTTTGCATGTGCCACAAAATGCCAGCAAGCCTTAGAAGATATAAAACGGTACTTGTCTAGCCCTCCACTGCTTCACACTCCAAAAGTTGATGAGCAACTCTACTTATATTTAGCGGTCTCGGAAATAGCGGTAAGTGGGGTCCTACTTCGAGAAGAGTAAGGTACGCAATTCCCTGTTTATTCTGTTAGTCGAACCTTATCTGAGGCCGAGACCCGATACTTACACTTAAGAAAAATTAGTGCTTGCTTTAATAAGCACCTCCAGGAAATTAAAACCATATTTTCAGTGTCACCCAATTTGTGTTGTGACTACCTATACCCTTCGCAATATTTTGCACAAACCCGAACTCTCAGGAAGACTGGCCAAATGGTTCGTCAAGATCAGCAGGTACGGTATCGAGTATCAACCCCGAACATCCATCAAGTCTCAAATCTTGGCAGACTTTGTGGCAGACTTCACGCCAACCCTCGTACCTGAGGTCGAAAAGGAACAATTATTAAAATCGGGTACATCATCAAGGGTGTGTACCCTCTTCAGATACGGTGCTTCAAATGTGAAAGGTTCCAGGATAGTCATCATTTTGAAGCCGGCCACAGGTAACACAATCGGACAATCTATCCGAACTTCGAAATTAATTAACAATGAGGCCGAGTATGAGACCATGATTACAGGTCTCAATCTAGCTAAAAGTGTGGGAGCAGAGGTCATCGAGGCCAAATGTGATTCCCGACTTGTTGAAAGCCAATTCAACAAAACTTTTGAGGTTCGAGAAGACCGAATGTAGAGGTACTTGGATAAACTACATGTAGCTCTACATAGATTTAAAGAATGGACCTTACAGCACATACTTCCAGAAAAGAACAGCGAGGCTGACACCCTTGCAAACTTAGGGTCATCGGTCGAAGATGACGAACTTACCCCGGGGACTGCGCACAACTTTTGAGGTCAGCGATCGAAGAAGGCCATGCCAAAATAAACTCCATAAGTCTGACCTGGCATTGGAGGAAAAAGTACATCGAATACTTAAGGAACGGGAAGCTTCCATCGTACCCGAAGGAGTTGAGGACTCTACGCACAAAGGCAGCACAATTCACATTAGCAGAGGATGGAACAATGTTTACGAGAATATTTTATGGACCATTCGCAATATGTTTAGGACCAGGAGACACCGACTATGTCCTCCGAGAAATTCGCGAAGGCACTTATGAAAATCATTCTGGTGCTGAGTCATGGGTTCACATAGTTATCAGAGCAGGATACTATTGTGACGATATGAAATAGGAATGGACATCGTCGGCCCTCTTCTATCAGCCCCATGTAAAACTCAATTTATTTTATTTATGACTGATTATTATTCTAAGTGAGTTAAAGCACTACCAATTTTGCTATCAACTTTCATGCCATGTTTAGAGGGATCAAACCAGTCACAATAAAACAAAACTAACTACATTGTTGATGTTATTGCGCATTCTAATTCAATAATCTCCTTAAGAACACCATAGTATTCATTTATAATACCATCATGTCTGGTGCCACTAACACACTCCCCACTATTATATGTACTTCTTCCTTCACCCCATGAAGAACTGTGAAATTTGTATCCATTCACAAAAAAAAAACATGCCATGACTTTGTCCGTCTTAATGGTCCCATTGCTAAGATTTGCAAATATGGATTCTTCAACATTTCTTGAGGATTATATTGATAGTACATATCACGTTTCTGTACGTTAAAGTTTTATTTTCAGTTAATCGATGTAGACTCAGGTATGAGACTATCTTGAGGTTATAAGCATTTATGCTATTTATAACAGGTGATAAGTGCCATGAAGGTTAAAGGGTAAACAAATCAAAGAAAATGAGTTTCGTTGAAGGTTTTAAATTTGGGATATAACACGATTTGAGCCGTAATACCCTCTATTTATGGACTAGTACCAAACAAGGTACCCTTAACGAATCAAAGAAAATGAGTTTTGTGATTTGAGATAATTCTTAATTATGTGGGTAATAAGTTAATTATTGATTAATGAGATATTAACTAGTTAATTAAGAAATTGGTGGGTAATTAATTAAAGACTTTGGATAAACATAACCACCTCCCCCCCTCCTCCAAACAGAGCAACACCCCCTTTCATTTAGTGACTCTTAAAATAGGTTGAAAGGTGGCACATTTAAGAGGGTTATGTGACACCAAGTCTTGAAAAGTAAGGCCCACACTACCAAGATTTAAAATCCCTTCTCTAATTCACAAATGGATATGTATTACATCTAAGTTAAGGAGAAAGGCTTCAACAAGATGAAAATTTCATTAGCAACGTGAGTTGCTTCAACCTTTCATTCAAACGAGATTTCTTAATATTATAGCGGATTTGCGATTCTAAGGGAGTACGGTGCAATTTTTCTCAAGAATATCATACGAATTTTTTCTATTCTGATCTTGTTGTCACGTGTTTTGTTGCAATTAACGTGTGTTAGAGGAATTGTCAAGAGAATCGACTCAGGTATGTTAAGGCTATCCCTTCTTTCTTTTTGGCATGATCCATACAATAAAATGAAACAAGAAAATGCGCAACTTCCATAAATGACTTTATTCATAGAAATGCTAGAGATACTTATGTTCTTGATTTCCCAGGTGTCCTATTATTCTATCATCTGTTCATGTGTCTCAGAAAATACTTAAGTTGATAAAGTTTACTTCATGATATTAATTAAAGGAATAATGGTCTTATGACATTCCGAAAGATTTTACTGATGTACTTCTCATGCAATGCATTCATTTATACATATACATGGACCCATTACCAGATGGCGTTATATAAGCGTATATATATGTAGGTATATATACGTGTGTGTATGTATGATGTGGGAAAAAGTCACTGCATTATATACGTACCAACACATGTCAGTTGGTATATGTTGATGATTTTTCCCACAGTGGCCGAGATGATATGATGGGATGCCCTTAGAGGCTTAATGATGTTATGTACACCAATACCTATGCATGACACGAATTTTATACGCATGTGCATGACATTATAAATGTTTTCGAATTTACTAAGTTAATTAGACTTACATGTGGAATTCTTTATTCCATGCTTCATCTATGTATTTTATGTACTGATTTGCCTTACATACTCAGTACATTGTTTGTATTGACGGCCTATTTTTCGGGGCTTGAGTTTCATGCCCGCAGTTTCAGGTAGACAAGCTGACGGTCCCCCTTCTTAGGATCCTTGATCAACGAGAGTTGGTGTGCTCTATTTGATCCGGAGCTCCATTTGATTTTTGTACGATATGTTTTTATACATATATGGGTATGAAGGGGCCCTGTCCCGTCCTTGGAGAGTTGTATATTCTATTAGAGGTATGTAGACGTTATGTGCAGTTGGATATATAGTTGTCTATAGCAGCCTTGTCGGCTCGCCCTATGTATTCCGCATGTATATGTATATGTTTCTTTTGGACAGGTTTCCCTCACGCATGTTATTCTCGTAATTCAGCAGATGTTATTCATGTTTATACCTTAGACGCATGCTTAATGGTGTTCGGCAGATAGGAATTGTCATGGCCCGTCAGTTTGGGTCGTGACAATTGGCATGTCAGACAATGAAATAAAATTAGATATACATTTTAAATGAAATTGTCTATAATAGATTTGTTCTTCAGTCATAACAAGTTTATGTTATCCATACATAATCTTTAAACTATCGTGGAAAGTCTGCTTCAATTTATTTATCAATAATATCATCAGTGAAATCATTTTAAGTATCTGTCAAGGCTTCCACATACAAATTGCACCCACTTACACAAAATATTAGTTTCAACTTAAATATAACTAAGTTTGTCTTAATAATTAAACAAAATAGTGATTGGAACCTACTTGAGAAATGGCTTAACGTCATCACAATTTATAAGAAATATGCATTGCTGCGACAACCTCTTTATCATCTAGCCATCGAATAGTGATATCATCATTGTCATAAGTTTGGCCAGAAGGATTAAAGACAGATAGAGTTGGTTGAGTTGCATTCTTTTTTATTACATCATCATTACGACCAACTCTATTGTTGCTAGATATGACATGAGATTCAAATTAATGGGAAGCAAAGTACGAGATTTCTTGAGTCAAGAATGCTTGACAAATTGACCCTTCAACTCTTGATTTATTTTTGACATTTTTCTTTATTTTGTTTAGGAATCATTTTTAAGAAAAAAATTATGTAACAAAATAAAGATGGAAAATAATAAATTCTTGGTATAAATTTTTCTACCTTTCAAATGGACACATCCATCGGTATTAAACAGGCCTACAAACCCTTGCTTCATAAGGCAAATGAATCAGTAAGTGCTCCATTGAATCAAAAAATTCGGGTGACAATATTCGCTGCAACTTACACAAGATTAAAGGAATATTTTTTATCATTTGTATTAAATTATCCTCCCGTAATACTGTTGAGCACAAGTCCTTAAAAAATAGACTAAGTTCAGTTAATGGCTTCCATATTGATTTTGAAAGTGCACTAAAAGCAACTGGAATAAGACATTTCATAAAAATGTGACAATAATGACTTTCATTTTAAATAACTTTAAATGTGTCATATCAACGCATCTACCCAAATTAGAAGAATATCCATCAGGCATCTTAAGATATTTAACCGATTAACGCATCTTTCTTTTGGTCCTCGTTTAAGGTAAACTTTGCTTCCGGTTTGATCCATCTCCCGTCACCGTCTTGTTTCAAGTTTAGATCATTTTGACGACAATATTCTTTCAAGTCCATTATTGCCTTCTCATTATCCTTACTTTTATCTTGGTTGTCCATTACAACATGAAAAACATTGTCAAATACATTTTTATCAATATGCATTACGTCAAGATTGTGGCGAACTAAATTGGTCTTCTAATATGACAAATCCCAAAAATACTTTTTTTGGTCCAATTATGGGATTTCCCGTAATCATAAATTTTGCAAGGATCAGATTCAGTGATCTTAGGATACCCTCTATATTTTTTCCACACTTGCTCCCCATTTAACCTAGGAGGAGGTCGAGACGTCTCTTCTTTTCCTTTGTAGAAAGCATTCTTGTTTTTTCTAAAATCATGATTGAGAGGCAAAAATTGGCGGCTACAATTAAATCAAGTAAAATTCCTTCCATATTTCAAACTAAAAGCTTTTGATTGTTTCATGCAAATTGGGCATGCTAATTTACCAGGTGTACTCAACCCTGATACATGCCATAAGTAGAAAAATCATTAATTGTTCACATCAATGTTGTACGCATAAGTAAATTTTGCTTCTTTGACACATCATAAGTTAGTACACCATCCTTCAACAATTGTTGCAGCAGATCTATTAATGATTGAAGATAAACATCAATTTTTGCCTTGAGATAATGTGGACCTGGAATAATCAATGTTAGGAACATGTATGCGGCAGTCATACAAAGGTAATACAAAGATCAGGAGAAGATTATAGATAGTAACAATCACCGGCCACCAAGCGTATCGCGATGCTGACTGGCTTTAAGGAGTAAAGCCATCAGCACCAAGACCAAGTCTAACATTACTAGGCTCCACAACACAGTCTGGATAAGTTTGATCAAAGTGTTTCCATGGTTCTCCATCTGAATGGTGGCACAATACACCTTTTTCCCTGCTATTCTCAAAGTGCCACCTCATTTTCTCCGCATATTTTATTGAAGCATATAGACGTTGAAGCCTAGGAATAAGTGGCAGGTAATGCATTATCTTCCGAGGAACCTTTTGATTACCTTTCTTGTGCACAGGTTCTTTGTAGAGTGGTTTTTTTACAAAACTTACATTCTGTCATCTATGTATCAACCTTATAATACAACATACATCAATTAACACACCAGTCAATTTTTTGACTAGTTAGACCAAGTCCTGAAACTAGCTTTTTTGCATGCTAGTAATCTAGAGGTATCTTATTATCTGGAAGACTTGTGTACTTCATTAATTGTGCCATTCCATAAAAGCAGTCTTGGGGCATATTGTGATACTAATCATTCTTATAATTACAGACAACTCCGAATATTTACATCCAAGCCATTAAGGTTGTTGAGCTGAATCCAATATTTTGTAAAATATGGTAGCATCCATATTTTGAGACTCTTCTATATTGGGTTCAAATTGATGCCCAAATTCGACATTAGTAGCACCATAAATCATACTTTGATATTTATTTACATGTTCATAATCTTCCCCTGGAATATTACTTTGATTGCTTGAAGGTATGTCAAAGTTATACCCTTGACGACTACTTAAAGCACCTAGTTAGATATGTTCATTCAAATCACCTGGAGGTGCTTCCTCTCCATGAGATGTTCAACACCAATATCCTGGCGTGAACCCTTTTTGAAAAACATACACAATAACTTCAACAAGTTTCAGGTGCTTCGTATTTACAACGGTTACAAGGGTACCATATGACTCCTTCGGACAAGTACTTAGATAGACTACAAGAAAATTTAATAAATTCATCTATGCGACTTATAAATTCATCTGTATACCCCGCTCGACAGGGAAGAAGTCTATTTTCCATTCATTTTCGATGCTGGGGAATTTTTATTTTCTATACCAAAAGATAAATATATTTAAAAACGTAGATAATAGCATTAAGGCACTAGACATAAAGCAGTTCGTGATGAATTTCTTGGCTGCCCAAAATTAATCTAATAGCAAAATTGTGCAGTATGAACAAAATGACTCCTTAAATAACTCATGTTAGTTTTGCATATGACACTATAATCTTCTTATGAGTAAACAAGAGTTCGCTATAATCATTACAATTAATCTCTGAGTCCAGACTAACAGATCACACAAAAAGGAATCACAAGATAGCATTCCATAGAATTCGACCAAAACAAGAAATCATGACCAAATACCATTAATCCATGGGAAAATGAATAAATGATTCTTTTCACTTTCTCATTTTATTCCTGTCTTAAATGTTTAGTTCTCTATATATATGTTAGTTTATACTGACAAAGAAATGAATGTCCTAGAAGAAACTATTTTAAAAAATAAAGAAGAAAAATCAGAACGTAAATCTTATCGTTTGATTTTGAGGTTGATTTTCCTCATATATCAATAACACTAATATAGCAAAAACTTTTGAAGAACCAATAAGGTATTTGGCAGTTAACACTTCAATTAACACAAAAAATACCACCACAATTCAAGTTTGCATCTTCTAACAGTTATTTACTCCAATAAGAAAAACATGCAAATACATATCTACCATATCAATTAAAAATTAATCAAAATAGTGTCATATGGCACCTTCCAAATTGTAACGATCGGACCGGTTGTTTTGATCCCTAGCGCGTCATTCGGCTGTGTGAGACCTTGGGTAACTTCACTTCAGGTATTACGACTTCTGCATGAGATTGGAATAGATTTTCGAGAAGTTCGGTGTTGATTTGAAAGAAAATTCTCATTTCGGAAGCTTTAAGTTGAAAGAGTTAACTAAGGTTTGACTTTTAAGTAAACGACATCGGAATCGGAATTTTAAAGTTCCAATAGGTTCGTATGATGATTGTGGATGTGGGAGTATGCCCAAATCGGTTTTTGGATGATCCGGTAGCATTACAGCGCTTATTGTGAAAAGTTGGCATTTTGGAATAATTTCGTGAATATCGGTTGAAGTGTATTTTTGTCACGCCCAAAACTCGGGGAGCGCTACCGGCGCTCAAGTCAGTGAACCCGGCCGAGCAGCCTGTTAGATTTCCTTCTACCCAAACTAATACATGAATAAAGAAGAGATGTACTCCATTAATCAAACACTAACTAGTTTTTATTAGCAACTTTCATTTAATTTCAGTTAGTAGCTTCATTCATAATTTCCAAAATATTACAAGTTTAAATATATAATGAAACGTGTTATCTAAATACCAATATTTCTAGTTTTGACTCCTAATATCAACCACCATCCACAACCTGTCTACGGAGCCTCTAACTACAATTGAAGATTAATATGAAAATATCGGCAACAAGCTCGGACTATACCTCCAAACACAAAGTACATGAGAAACGAGATATACATGACCCTGAAATAGAGTGGGACTCACCAAGTCAGCTGAAGAGAGTGTACCACTATCACTGATCAATGTTGCATGCTGTGGAACCACCCGCATACATTAAAGATGCAGCGCCCCGAAAAAAGGGGCGTTAGTAGTGTCGAATAGTTCTACTATGTGAAACTAAAACATTAACTCAATAGAATAAACAATAATACAAGGGGAAACAGTTAAGAATGAAATATGAGCTTTAAATAACACTTAAAACATCACGCTAAGGATCACATAGATTTTCAATTCAATTTATACATTATTAGGTTGGGTGGTTTTTAGTGCCAATATGCCACAGTCCACAATACTACTGTGTTCTTACACGGAGTCCGATCTCGGCCCGATCGGCTAAGCTATCTCATTTGAGACATCAACCAAATCCACAATAGCATCCACAATACGACCTTTTTATTATACGGAGTGCGATCTGGGCCCGATCGGCTAAGCCATCTCATTTATTATACCACATATTTTCGTACGTAAAAGTACACCATAAGTAAATTGATGAAAGCTCGAAAATGAGATATTACATCCCGTATTTTTCGTACATTAAAGTTTCGTCGTAAGTTAATCGACGTAAATTCGGGGATGTAATTATTTTAAGATTATAAGAATTATGCTATTTCAAAAAAGTGATGAGTAAATTCGTGAAGGTGAGAGGTTAAGCAAATCGAAGAAAATGAATTTCATCGAAGTTTGACATTTTGAGATAAAATACGGCCCGAGCTGTAGTACCCGATATTTATGGACTAGTTCCATACAAGTTAACACATGACTATGACAGTGACATGTATAAGGTGTGCTAAAAGTGAGTAGTATTTTACGTAATTTAAAATAATTCTTTATTATGTGGATAACTGATTAGTTGTGGATATAATTATGGTATTAAATGTATAAGGGTCTTTTTGGGGTTGCCACATGGCATAAGCTAAGCCAAAGTGGCAAGATATACAAAATGAGTCATAAGACATGATACCTTGGTTACACGTAAGAATGCTTGGTCTCTTTATTTGTAAGGTATGAGACTTTTCTAAAATTAAGCAAAATAGCATTCATATATCACTAAAAGATAAATGACAATGTCCAATGTGAAATTTCTCTGAAAGTAAAGAATAGTTAGAGACGATGTGATGTCTGTGAGCATGTAATTTTTTTCCTATTAGATACTCCTACAAATTTGATAAATAATTCAATTTTTATGGAATTTTATTAAACTTAATTATTTTTCGTGAATTATCTGCACTGTATGGTCATAAGCCATCTTTAAAAATTTATGATAATAAAAAAATATTTTATAATTTTTATAATTAAGTTTTTTAGTTTAATTTGCCTAATTCAATCATTTTATTAGGAAAATTACAAATTCGTTCTTTAAATAATTACGAGTATTAAAACTAATAGTCTCACGTTAATTTACTCATTAATTAAGCTATAATTGGATGAAATTGGGTCAAAATTAATTTTTATTAATTAGAATGATTCAATTAGTTACTTAACCTAAGTTTTCCCAAAGACAAAATCGGACCTAGGCCAATGCACCCAGGCCCAAACCTCCTTTCTCACTACCCACTACACTCCAGCCCAAACCCCATTACCCGGCCAGCCCTGTATATTACCCAAACGACCTAGTTTTGTCCCCTCCAATCCCAGTCATTGGGTCGATTTGATCCAACGGCTCCCAAACCCCCCTCTAAACTATATAAGTGTCCAAACAACACCCCACCCCCTCATTTGCAGAAGCCGCACACCCCCCCCCCTAGTCCGTCTCTCTCACTTCTCTCTAAACACCAAACCCTAGTCGCCGCCCTCCGCCTGCCAGAAATTACCTCCGGCAGCGGAGCTTCACCCACATGCCGTGGCGCGAGAAAGAGGTCTAAAGGGGGGAATGCTCTGGACTTTGGATTTATTCAAAGAAAAGTTGCCTAAATGGCAAGAAGAGTATTAAAGTATTCGCAAGAGCTCCGGTTATGAGAATGGTACGTGCATCAGTCAATATTCGAGGAGGATTATTCCAAATGGGGGAATAATGTTACACCCCATGCTTTATGTGATGACCCAAGGGGTCATTTTATGAATTAAGACTTCGTTTTAGGCTTATTAGCCATAAAAATATTAAATTTAAGTACCTCAATTTGCGTGCGTAGCTCGGGCATGAAGCTAGAAAGCTTTTATGTGAAAAAATATCAGAAATAATAATTTTTAGAATTTAAGTTGGTTTTAGTTGACTTGAGTTAGCATTTTCAGTAAACGGACCCGGATCTGTGTTCCGACAATTCCGTGAGGTCCGTAGTAAAATATGAGACTTGGGCGTATGCCCGGAATTCGAATTCTGAGGTCCCAAGCCTTAGAAATCAATTTTTAAAATAAATTATTTTGCTAAATTTTTAACGAAAAAAAGAAAAGAATTAATGTGTGAAACCATGGGTATCGGGCTCATATTTTGGTTCTGGAGCCCGGTACAGATTCCTTATAGAATTTAAGCGCTATCTGTGAAATTTTGTGAGAAACGGAGTTTATTTGATGTGATTCGGACATTCTGTTGAGAAATAGTAAACTTTACGTGTTTTTGAGAAAAAATGATGAGTTTTGAGGTTTAATTCATAGTTTTACATGTTATTTTTATGATTTGATCATACAAGAAAGTCCGTATGATGTTTTTAGACTTGCGCGCATGTTTGGTTTATAGCCCCGAGGGCTCAGGTGAGTTTCAGATAGACCACGAGATGTTTTACCTTAGAAAGTTTGCTGGTTTTTTGCTCCTGCTGCACAGGCGATTTACTCAGTGCGATCGCATAACTACATCCACGATCGCGTAGAGTAAATTGATGGGGGTCACCTTTTTGTGTTGTGAACGCGTCTTGGGCCACGAAAACGCGATGAATTAATTGGGCCCGGGGGAGGAAGTCTGTTAACCCTATGTGAACGCCAACACTAGGCCACAATAGCGGTAGCATAGTTCCTAAAGCTATGCGAACGCGGGCAGGCTCACGCGATCGCGTAGGAGGCCTGCACAACTATATAAATTAGCTATTAAAAATCGGGCAGAACCTATTTTTCACCTATTTTCGAACTACCACCAAGCCCCGGAGACGATTTTTTTCACCAAAGTTCATCCCTAAAGTGTTGGTAATCAATTCTAAACTCTTCTCTTTCAATTACCCAATATGTTTCATCACTTTTAAATAAAAAAATCAAGAGTTTTCATGGTAAAAATTGAGGATTTGGGTAGAATTAGGAAATTTTATAAAAATCAGAGCTTTACCTCGAATTGAGGTCGTATTTCGAAACTAATTGCATATTCGGGCTCGGGGGTGAATAGGTAAATATAATTTTGTCCGAACCCCGAGTTTGGACCAAGCGGGCCCGAGGTCGAGTTTTTACTTTTTTTGAGAAAACTTAGGAAAAATTATAATTTTCAGTAAAGTTAGTTCCTTTAGCATCAATTAATGATATTAAGTTAATTATGATTATATTCGAGTGTATTGGAGGTGAATTCTAAAGGAAAAGATATAATTGAGCAGTGAGTGGCTTGCGAGATTGAGGTAAGTGTTTGGTTTAACTTTGACTTGAGGGAATAGGAATCCCCAACTTAAATGCTATGTGATTTTACATGTGTGTGGTGTATAGGTGAGGTGATGAGTATCTATGCACCACCAAATTGTCTGTTAAACATGATCCCTTCCCCGTTTCAATTATTTGCTTTCAGACTTAATTGTTTCATGATCATTGAGGTTTATATGTCTATTTGGATTCGTTGATTCATTGTTAAGCATTTCTTCAAGTAATTTGGAAGTGTTGGCTGTTCTCTTGGTTTTTTTGTGTTACATAAGGATTGAGTTGGTTGTCAGTGTTACAATATGTATATACATTCCGGTTGACTTCGTATGAAATGATAATTGATGAAGTTTATGAGTTTTACAGCTTCTATTTATAATTGTTGATATAAAAAAAATGTTGTGAAAGGCTTGGCCTGAATTGTGAAAGTTTTTATAAATAAACTGATATGATATGTCTGGTGGGAGCGGGTTGCACGCCGCAACAAGGAATAACAAGGGTGGACAGGTGGGATCGGGTTGCACGCCGCAATAGGATAAATAAGGGTGATATATATATATATGTATATATATGGAGGAGCAATAAGGGTGGACAGGTGGGAGCGGGTTGCGCGCCTCAACAATGAGCGATAAGGGTGAATATTTATGTTTTACTGATTTTCGAAAATAAGGATTTGGAAAAATTTCGATTTTATTTAAAAGGTTTTCATACTCTGATTATTATTGTGATTTAAATTGAAAGTTGGAAAATTTTGAAGAGTTGATTACAGTTGATATTTGAAAAGAGTTATCCGAGTTGCTTTGTTTATTGTTACAAGTTACCAATTATCGATTTTATTACTGTTATTATTTCTTTCTTACTTTATTATATATGTTGTTTACAGGTTATGAATTTAATGCCCCGCCATAGCCTCGTCACTACTTCGTCGAGGTTAGGCTCGACACTTACTCAGTACATGGGGTTAGTTGTACTGATACTACACTCTGCACACTTTTTGTGCAGATCCGGGTACCGGACAACGTTAGGAGATCTTAGTAGCCGTATTCATCATTTGGAGACATGAGGTAGATCTGCTGACATCCGCCAATCCCTGGAATCTTCTCTTACTTTATAAACACTGTTTTATTTCATTCGAAACAGACATATATATTTCTTTCAGCCATTATCTGTAGTATTCTTAGTAGTTCGTGAATTATGACACCAGACCCTGGTTAGACTTATGGTTATATATATTTAGTTCGAGTTTCGATTATTATTATTATTATTCCTGGAATCATTTATTGGAAATTAATAGATTAAGTATTTACTTTAATTTATTCTATTATGTGTAAGTGAACTTTAAAACGGAAATGGTTAATAAATTTCTAACATCGGCTTGCCTAGTAAGTATTGTGTTAGGCGCCATCACGATCCCGTGGGTTGGGAATTTAGATCGTGACATTTTCGTACGTAAAATTGCGCCATAAGTAAATTGATAAAAGCTCGGAAATGAGCTATTATATCCCGCATTTTTCGTACGTTAAAGTTTCGTCGTAAGTTAATCGACGTAAGTTCGGGAATGAGATTGTTTTAAGAATATAAGCATTAGGATATTTCAAACAAGTGATGAGTAAATTCGTGAAGGTGAGAGGTTAAGCAAATCGAAGAAAATGAATTTCATCGAAGTTTGACATTTTGAGATAAAATACGGCCCGAGCTGTAGTACCCGGTATTTATGGACTAGTTCCATACAAGTTAACACATGACTATGACAATGACATGTATAAAGTGTGCTAAAAGTGAGTAGTATTTTACGTAATTTAGAATAATTCTTTATTATGTGGATAATTGATTAGTTGTGAATATAATTATGGTATTAAGTGTATAAGGGTCTTTTTGGTGTTGCCACATGGCATAAGCTAAGCCAAAGTGGCAAGATATACAAAATGAGTCATAAGACAAAATGATACCTTGGTTACACGTAAGAATGCTTGGTCTCTTTATTTGTAAGGTATGAGACTTTTCTAAAATTAAGCAAAATAGCATTCATATATCACTAAAAGATAAATGACAATGTCCAATGTGAAATTTCTCTGAAAGTAAAGAATAGTTAGAGACGATGTGATGTCTGTGAGCATGTAATTTTTTTCCTATTAGATACTCCTACAAATTTGATAAATAATTCATTTTTTATGGAATTTTATTAAACTTAATTATTTTTCGTGAATTATCTGCACTGTATGGTCATAAGCCATCTATTAAAATTTATGATAATAAAAAAATATTTTATATTAAGTTTTTTTGGTTTAATTTGCCTAATTCAATCATTTTATTAAGAAAATTACAAATTCGTTCTTTAAATAATTACGAGTATTAAAACTAATAGTCTCACGTTAATTTACTCATTAATTAAGCTATAATTGGATGAAATTAGGTCAAAATTAATTTTTATCAATTAGAATGATTTAATTAGTTACTTAACCTAAGTGTTCCCAAAGACGAAATCGGACCTAGGCCAATGCACCCAGGCCCAAACCCCCTTCCTCACTACCCACTACACTCCAGCCCAAACCCCATTACCCGGCCAGCCCTGTATATTACCCAAACGACCTAGTTTTGTCCCCTCCAATCCCAGTCATTGGGTTGATTTGATCCAACGNTGCGGGAAAGAGGTCTAAAGGGGGGAATGCTCTGGACTTTGGATTTATTCATAGAAAAGGTTCCTAAATGGCAAGAAGAGTATTAAAGTATTCGCAAGAGCTCCGGTTATGAGAATGGTACGTGCATCAGTCAATATTCGAGGAGGATTGTTCCAAATGGGGGAATAATGTTACACCCCATGCTTTATGTGATGACCCAAGGGGTCATTTTATGAATTAAGACTCGTTTTAGGCTTATTAGCCATAAAAACATTAAATTTAAGTACCTCAATTTGCGTGCGTAGCTCGGGCATGAAGCTAGAAAGCTTTTATGTGAAAAAATATCAGAAATAATAATTTTTAGAATTTAAGTTGGTTTTAGTTGACTTGAGTTAGCATTTTCAGTAAACGGACCCGGATCTGTGTTCCGACAATTCCGTGAGGTCCGTAGTAAAATATGGGACTTGGGCGTATGCCCGGAATTCGAATTCTGAGGTCCCAAGCCTTAGCAATCAATTTTTAAAATAAATTATTTTGCTAAATTTTTAACGAAATAAAGAAAAGAATTAATGTCTGAAACCATGGGTATCGGGCTCATATTTTGGTTCTGGAGTCCGATACAGATTCCTTATAGAATTTCAACGCTATCTGTGAAATTTTGTGAGAAACGGAGTTTATTTGATGTGATTCGGACGTTCTGTTGAGAAATAGTAAACTTTACGTGTTTTTGAGAAAAAATGATGAGTTTTGAGGTTTAATTCATAGTTTTACATGTTATTTTTATGATTTGATCATACAAGAAAGTCCGTATAATATTTTTAGACTTGCGCGCATGTTTGGTTATAGCCCCGAGGGCTCAGGTGAGTTTCAGATAGGCCACGAGATGTTTTACCTTAGAAAGTTTGCTGGTTTTTTTGCTCCTGGTGCACAGGCGATTTACTCAGTGCGATCGCATAACTACATCCACGATCGCGTAGAGTAAATTGATGGGGGTCACCTTTTTGTGTTGTGAACGCGTCTTGGGCCACGAAAACGCGATGAATTAATTGGGCCCGGGGGAGGAAGTCTGTTAACCCTATGTGAACGCCAACACTAGGCCACGATAGCGGTAGCATAGTTCCTAAAGTTATGCGAACGCGGGCAGGCTCACGCGATCGCGTAGGAGGCCTGCACAACTATATAAATTAGCTATTAAAAATCGGGCATAACCTATTTTTCACCTATTTTCGAACTACCAAGCCCTGGAGACGATTTTCTTCACCAAAGTTCATCCCCAAAGTGTTGGTAATCAATTCTAAACTCTTCTCTTTCAATTACCCAATATTATTCATCACTTTTAAATAAAAAATCAAGAGTTTTCATGGTAAAAATTGAGGATTTGGGTAGAATTAGGAAATTTTATAAAAATCAGAGCTTTACCTCGAATTGAGGTCGTATTTCGAAACTAATTGCATATTCGGGCTCGGGGGTGAATGGGTAAATGTAATTTTGTCCGAACCTCGAGTTTGGACCAAGCGGGCCCGAGGTCGAGTTTTTACTTTTTTTGAGAAAACTTAGGAAAAATTATAATTTTCAGTAAAGTTAGTTCCTTTAG
>ML417453.1:0-39201 GCA_005239525.1 Nicotiana knightiana
AATCACTATGCATGAAACACATTGTCAGCTAAGAATACTTCACTCTTACCCTTCTCCTTGCATAAGGCTAAGCCCTATCTCTCTACTTGCATAAGGCTAAGCACTGCCTTCTCTTTGCATGAGACTAAGCCTTGCCTCAATCCTTGCATGAGGCTAAGCCCTGCCTCATTAATTATTTTATAAATTATTTTATTAATTTAAGTGGGTATTTAAAATATAACCCCTTTTAATGAATTTTTTCGGACCTACCCAGCCCAATACCCATTACCCTAACCCAATTAGCCCAGACCCATACCCATCCAAATTAAAACCCGCCCGCCTAAAACTCTAGTCTTGGCCGTTGATCTCATAAGATCAACGACCCCCAATAAATCACCCCTTTTAATAGTACCAATTACCCCAAACCCTAATTCATTTTTCCCTACCCACTGTCTTCTGATCCTCTCCTCTCCTCTCCTCACCTCTTTCCCTCTCGAACCCTAACCCTCCGTCACATTTCCCCTTTGATTCATGGGATCCTCTATTGATTCCCTGCCTTATTTGGCTTTACTTATTTACTTGCTATCCGGTTTTGATGTTACTTGAATCATTTGCCTCAAATGGCAAGTGTATATCAAAGAGACTCGAACCAGATCTGGTTCAAAGTCTCTCATATCTTGTCTATTTCCGTCGATGTTCATCCCAATACGTGTGAGTACGAATATTTTCGTATCACTATTTTTGGTTCATTCTGGTTCAGTTTAATGTTATTATTTACCGGATCTGGCTATCTTTGGTTGAATCTATTACTTACCCGAAACTTAGGGTTCAGATCCTTCCAGATCTGAAGCGATTATTATTCTTGCTTTGGTATTTATCCTTTAAAATTTCAGTACCTCTATCCTTATATATCATAGTCTTTTTCTATTATTATTTCTGACTGATCTTGTTTACCCTAGAATTAAGGTTTTGATTGTAACAGATTTTTCCAAAAATGGTTCAACCTTTAATGGTTTTCCTTTCTTGACTGATTTTACATACTTTAATTAGTTCCATCTATATGTCTTTGTATTTCTTCCTATTTTCTTAAGGTTCCGATTGTTTAATTGTTTATTTTACTAATTTTTTACCTACCCCAAAATTAGGATTTCGAAACTAGTCTTTCCTTTTGTATAGTACTGGTATTCCCTTATGTGTTTGATTTACCCGTTAGCCTTATTTCTTACCTTATTTGATCTGGTACTTGATTACTGATCGATTCCCTAAATTAAGTATTACTAGCCTAATTTTATGCTGCTGTGTTTTGTTAATTGATTGAGCTCCGACTCAAATTGATTCCTTAATTAGTGCAAGAGTGACTCATTACCTTATTTGTCTGCTTGATTCAATACTATAAAAAACCCCTTCCTCATTCCCTTTAAAGACTGGAATCCTGCTATTCTCACAAAAAACCTAAGTTCTCTTTATTCTCTCTTGTTCTGATTTCTGTACTAAGTGGTTAGTATTTGGCCAGCTGAAAGCCAAGACCAAATTATTCTGGAATTTAACTGCTATTGCACCTTTACTTGCTTTCTTCTCAACTTGTATGCCCTAACCTTTGCAATTCCATTCTCTATGCTTTGTTTGACTAGCCTGTCTCAATTCCCTAGCATGATTTTGCCATTTCTATGACAATTTGATGATACTGTTAACCTAAGACTAATTTATTTCAAATAATATGAATCCTCTCCTAAGATTAAGGTTTAGTCTGTTATCTTGCAAGGTACTATAAACATGTGATCACTTGTTTGTTGCTTAACTCATATGTCATGTCAGTTTAATTCAATTTTTTTGCCTAATTGCTTTTGTGTTTTAGCCATGACTATTTTAAATACTAGCATGAATACTTAGCTTAATCATATGACAACTTGATTGAACTATGTGCTGAACATGAACCTTGTTTGCTTCTTGGTGCAGTTCTGCCTGCAACTCTATGTTCTGAACTTTCTTTCTTCTGAAATTGAACTATTTTGAAATCTGCCCCTTTTCCTTTATATACTGGTTTTAAAACCCCTACTCTTAGTCATTTAGGTTCTCAACCTCCCCCAGTGTGAGCACTGCCTAGGGTCCTTGAGACTCCTTTGAACTCTGACACATTGGGGCGGGTTTTCCAATCTTTTATGAGTTACCTTCTGAATGTGGTTCTGGTGTGAGCATTGCTCGGGGTCCCTGAGGCCTTTGGGAACTTTGACACACTGAAAGCCTGACTTTTAATATGCCATGGATGGATCATTACTATACAGGTTTAATTATGTTGACCAAGTCATGTGATTGCTACTACTTGTCTAGAGATCCTGCCTATAGGAACTTCTTGATTGTTTAGTTCTGTACTTTTACACTCGCATATTAGAGATCCTGTTTGTAGGACTTTTCATTAATTCTGCATTAGAAATCATGTCCTAGGATCCACACATTTTTTAAAACCCCAACATGCATTAGTGACATGTCTACAAGATTCTGTTTCTTTGAAATAATAACCTTTTCTGGCAATCTGCTTAAAATTCTGCCTACATACGATTAATAGATACCATGCTTATAGGAAATAAATATCAGCTCAAACTTAGAAATCATGCCTATAGGACTTAAACTAATAGATATCATGCCTATAGGGTGAAATTAGTTTTCAAACTTAGAAATCCGGTCTATAGGAGTTTAAATCAAGTTAGTAATTAGAAACGATGACTGTAGGAAGTAAAGATCAGTCTCAAATTAGAAATCATGCCTATAGGGGTTTAAATCAATTCTGCAATTAGCAAGCATGCCTATAGGACTTAAAAGGAATAAAAACATATATTTATGAGTTAAAATCAGTAGTTCACTTAGAAACCATGTTATAGGTCTATAATAAACTCGTAGAAACCATGCCTATAGGATTCCGTTAATCAGTTCTGAGTTCGACCAATTCTGGCTATCACTTAGGCAAATNTAGAAACCATGTTATAAGTCAATAATATACTCGTAGAAACCATGCCTATAGGATTCCGTAAATCAGTTTTGAGTTTTTCCAATTCTGGCTATCACTTAGGCAAATCTGTAAGGGTTGCTAATGATTCTGGGCCTAAAAATTGTGACATTTTGCTGCCTGGAAGTGTCTAGATTCATGCTTAATAAAATCAGGAGGCCAATAAATAGGTCTCAATGATCACTTTAATAAAATGTTTCTTTACATTCTGTTTCTGCTCATATAGATATCCTGCCTATAGGATTCTAAAATTAACAAAGTATGCTGATTCAATTACGTGCATTTATTGCTTATGTGTGGAGGTCAATGTGAGCCCTTATTTGTTTCTTTACATGAAATTCCTATTTGTATTTTGTTTCTCGCAAGATTTCTCAGTTTTTAAGTAATATAGGTTAGTCTAGAACCACGCTAAACAGAGGTCCTAATACCTCCAGGGCCATAGGTAAGGGACGGGCAGTGCACGCATAAGGAACAAGCTAGAAGCTATTAGAACACTTAGGTAACAACTGAAAGATAGTCATTGGGTAGTAAGGAGATGATAGCTCGTGCTCTAATGCTATGAGTAACACCCCAACTTGGGGAAGTTACAAAGTATTGCATGGAATGATCCTATAGGCTAAAAACCTAGGACCCCCACCCCCTTTAATCCCGTTTATAGTAACTTGTATTGTCCAAATTGTTTTCCTCCCCTTTTAGACTAATTCGCTTAATTTATGTTCGGCCAGGACCCACCGTTGTGGACCTCGAGGGGTGCCTATTCTTGAAGCAACTTCTCGATCATAAAAAATTGGCCATGCTCGATTTCGACCGTATACAGATAGTCCCCGCATTTCTTGGAGTAAAGCGGTAAAAAATAATTTGAGCCTCGATTCCACGATACCTCGATCATAACGTCATCCTCGTGAGGTAAGCGATGGATGTGACCGAAGCGTCCCTTCGGTCCAGTTCCCCAAATGATTAATCTTTGTTAATTGGCGGTCGGCCACGCGCGCCACCGAACTATCACCGTGAGCCTATAAATACCACCTTTTCCATTGAATCAAACTTTACTCTTGCTTTGATCATATTTTCAAGTCTCCTAACCCTTCTCATCTTCTTTCTATCGGCACCCGTTGAGTCACCGGAACCACCCGTATTCTACCGTTTTTCCCCTTCTTCACTTACATTCATGGTTAAAACTTCAAAGATCGTTCCACAAAAAGAGAATGCTTCCCCTTCTTCTTCCCGTCCTACCGGCGACTAAAACCCCAGTGGAGCCGGCTCCCCACGAGTACGTTCCAGGACCGTGTACTCTAAAGTCCAACTTCAAGGTTGAGAACCCCTCATCAGTACCGAGCCGATGCGAGCATGTGTCGATGCACATGTGCTCGATAACGGAGAGCAATATCAAGGCCATGAGGAGGGACTGAAACTGGGGTCCCAAGGTCGTGGTGCAAATCCCTGCTCCTGACGAGAGCATCACTACATATGTGGAGGGGTTCTTAAGTGTTTACACTTACCCCTTCATATTGGGTCCCGTCGATCCGATGATCTTCGACTTTTGCCGAAGGTATCAGGTCACCCTCGTCCAAATCCACCCTTCTCTATGGAACATAGTTATTATTTTGCACTTTTTCTCCAGCAAAGTCGAGGGGATGGAGTTCACTCTAAACCATCTAATGCGGTTGTACCGGCCTCGAATCTATTGAGGACTGATAACGCTTCAACGCAGGGCAATGAAGGCCCTATTCTCGACCATCAACGAGGATAAGGATCAAAACTGGATGAGTCAATTCATATGGGTGAGGATACGTGACATAATATCGGAGGAAAAGATGTCGTTCCCTGAAGAATGGAACCCCAACTGTAAGTAATACATCAGACATTATCCTTAGTGTCTGACTTGATTCCGTATAACATGTTTATTTGTTTTGCAGCCGTTCCTTGGATGCCTCAAGCGGTCCCCGATCTCGAGCATTGGGTTCGAAAGTTAGCCTCACCTTCCTCTCATGCTGAAAGCACGCGGCGTGACTTGGAAAAGGGCCGATGGGAAGCCAAGAACCACGGTAAGGATCTTTTCCGTGTGTTAAAATACACATTTTGTTCTCCATTCATCACTAACTTTATTTCATGTAGGCCTGACCAAGGATGCCGTTCTGAGGTCCTCCGCTAGAGAGGAAAAACCCAAGTCCCCGACTCCGAAGTCGGGGAAAGATAACAAGAGGAATGTGCCTCGCAGTCCGAGGACCCCAAGCCGAAGCCTCGAAGGGTGAGGCAAAAAGTATTAGATCTCACGGTGGAGTCGGTCCAAAACCTGAGAGAGGAGGAAGAAGAAGAGGAGGAAGGTGCCTTGGCATTGACGGCCCGACCTAGAAAAGCCGTCGAGGTCGCCAAGCTTTCCGAGCCGACAACCGCAGCTACCACTAAGCCTCGTGCTGAGGAGGCTTCAAAAAAGAATTTGGGTGTGGAACCCCAATCTCCAGGGGTTGATATTATTTCTCGACCGACCGCAACCACACCGGATGGGGCAGGTTCTGAGATGCAGAGGATCGATCAGAGTGCCCCGAGCGACTTGCTCGGGGCCGTGACAGCCGGCCAATTATCTTCACTCCCGATATTCTCTGAGGAGGCATTAAGGGAGGCTAGGGAGTTGAAGACCCCTTACATTGGCAAATTTTTGAGTGTAGGTTATCATTTTCGTGATTTCTTTACTAGGGCCGATGATTCCACTGACATCAGCGACGCCTCAATTCTTTTGGAAGAGACTCAACATCTCCTTTCTCGGGTAAGAAGCAGTCATCACATTTCTCTTTTACTTTTATTTTCTCTAAATCTGAATCATTTTTTCTTTTATGTATAGACCTCCGCTAAGTTCCGAGCTGACCTTAGCTAGTGCGAGGCCGATCTTCAGAAGGTCTCGGAGGAGAAAAATGCTCTGAAGTTGCTTTGCGACAAAAAGGACGAGGCCATAAAGGATCTTCAAGCTGAACTGGCCAAGGCTCGCTAAGAGAAGGTCGAGCTGGACAAGCAGGTAACCATTCTTTTGGTAAAGTACAGACTCAACCCAGTGTGGAGGCTAATACTTCCCTACCTCAGCTGCAGCAGAAGGTGGAGAGGATCAAGATGCTTCGAGTAGAGTTCGACCAAGTCAAGTTCGGTTATGATCGGTTGAAGGGGAGTACTGACCGCTTGGCTGTAGAAAAAGAGACTACCTTGGCCGAACTGTCATCGGTCAAGTTTCAACTTCGGGGCTTTAAAGAGAAAATCTCAGCCCAGTATAAGAAGATCGAGGAGCTTTGAACCGGGCTAGCTTAGGCCGAGGCAGAGATTGAGAAAACAAAGGTCATGGCAGATAAATCCATCACCATTTACCGAGCCGATGTCGAGGCTGCTCAAACGCAGCTAAGGGAGGCTTCCGATTGAGAGCAATGGAATGTTGACTTGGAAAAATATTAGTCCTGGAGGGAAACCCTCAAGGAAGTCCATGCTCGAGGTTTTGACCTTTTAGAAGAGATTGCTCGAGCCAAAGTTCTTGAAGCCAAAGCCAGGCAGCTTGCCTCCTCGGATGATGATGAAGAGGGCAGCCGAGGCGAATCCGATGATGGGCCTGAAGAAGAAGATGCTCTCAAGGAAGATGCTAAAGAAGGAGTTTTTCTCGGAGAAGCTGCTCCCGAAGGAGAGGTCGCCCCCGACCGTAGTTAGATCTTAGTTTTATTTTTTTTTCTTTTTGTAAGACCTTGATCGTTCTTTAGTATATATCTTTCAATATATAATAGAAATCTTCTCTTCGAATGCCTTAATAGATTTCAAGTTCAAATATGTTTTTCGCCTTCATTTTGTGAAAATTTTCATTGCTGCAATTTTATTAACCTTAGCTCGAACTTGAATCAAACCCAGGTTTTAAAAGTGAGTCCCCGAGCCTAATGATATGTTTTATATTTCGGGTGGCTTTATCGATGCCATGACTATATTGTCTTTGTAACTAAGTTCGAGTAAGTTTTGAACTTAGAGTAAAACAAACCCTTAGGTTTGTACCAAGTAAGTTTTGAGCTTACAACAATATACCCCTTAGGGTTTTATGATGAATCTTTGGGCTATAGTTGACTTAATTCGAGCTCGGGAGATTGGAACCCTTAGGTCTGAATTGAGTGAGAACAAGGTCTCGAACTTCAAATGTATTGGCCCTTAGTTGACTTTATTCGAGCTCGGGAGATTGGAACCCTTAGGTCCGAATTGAGTGAGAACAAGGTCTCGAACTTCAAATATATTGGACCTTAGGCTCTTTAGATTGGGCCGATTCGGCCTTTGAAAATGTCTATTTTTCCCTTTTCGACTTAAAAGACTTAGTGAAATTTTTTTTCTTTCTTTTTATGCCTTAGCATATATTTTTCTACCCATTGGATTTTTTTGAGGGTCCGATGATTGGAACCCCATTTTTCCTTTTATGCCTTAGCATATTTGTGTTAAGATAGTTTGATACCTCTTGAGGTTTTTCAAAGGCTGATAGCTGATCTACTTCAATACCAACTGATAAATAATGGAATAAAATAATGAATTGTGCGATAAAATAAATCAAACCAGTACTGTGGCAATATATCAACCTCGATCCAAGATAGCCTCGAGATCAAGTAGTAAGAACAGTAATGAATAATAAGTAATTAGAGAGCATAATGTATATTATTTTCAGTGAATGTAATGTGGTTACAAATGAATAGGATCCCTCTATATATAATGGAGGAATCCCAAATAAGGAAAATTCAACGGAAACAAATCCCATGATTGGTGTCAATAACCGCCCGATTCGGCCTACCCCATGATTTCCGCTGTGATCTTCGATCGATTGCTAAAATCTCGCCATTCCGTTACTACGCCTCACTCGAGATTGAACACGCTCGGTCTCGATCTTCAGAGAGCACTTCGATCTTCATGTCTTCGAGCTCGGTCCATTATGAGCCTATTCTTGAAGCAACTTCCCGAGCCTACGAAATTGAACATGCCCGATTTCGACCGTAAACAAAAACTAGCATTAAAATGTGTACAAAAGTAAGCCTTGTTATAACATTGACAGAGCTTACCGCATATGGAATTTTTCTAATAATCCATTATCTTTTAAAGGATCTTTACACTAATAGCTGGCCATAATAATTGTTTACTTTTTCTAGCCATATACGTAGATGATTGTTTACCCTAAAATCCGAGTAACAATTAAGCTTATAATGAAGTCTTAAAGATATGTGATCTAATCCAATACTAATTGAAGAACAATAAGATAAATATATGAGTTAAGTGAGAAAGATAGATCAAACCAACGTATCAGCATGCCTCGACCTCGAGCCAAAATGACCTCGAGATAGATTCAGATGAACAGTAAAGTAAAGTAAAGATAGTATTATAAAGCTAAAGAATAATTCTACTGAGTGTAAAAGTAAGAGTGTATATTCTTTGCCAATGATTGATGATCTTTACAAATGAATGGGCTCCCCTTGATATAATAGGGGAGTCCTAAATAAGGTTACATTTCTATTTCTGGCAAGGAACCTAATTTGTACAGTTGTCTAACGGATCTGTACGAATTCGTACAAATCCATTCCGAAATTTACACCTTGATCTTTGAGCCATTATGGAATTCCCGCCCATTCTGGTACAAGCCTAAAACAGTATCATTTCGAGGTAGCTTATACTTGGCTCCCCGAAGTTGTGTGTTTTGGTTTTCGAGGTCTGCGCTTCTTCATTAGCCTCGAGCCCGATCTATCTTGATTCATCTGAACTTGACCTCGGGGTGACCTCTTCGAGCTTATGAAATCGGGCACACCTGATTTTGATAGTATACAATTATATATAATTATACACATATAATATATAAATTATGCATATATTATACTTTCACCTGCTATTTTAAATTTAAGTGTTTGGATGAGCGGCTATTTGGGTTAAATAACTGGACTGGTGCTAACTAGTGCAGTAGTGCTATACTGATACAACATAATTACATAATTACTTATCTCTGACGTTAAAATCGTTTTCTTAGTTTTTGGGTTATTTATAGCTATATCACATAGAGAGGAGAAGGAAAAATTGGGAGGGAATTACTTATCGGATAATTGAACCCACATAAAATTGGCTCAAAACGAAGTTCTAAAACTAGGGAAAACTGTTAGAAAGAGTAAACGGAAATGAGAGAAGACCATTTCCTAATTAAAACGCTAAAATCCATACACTTCTCAAACAAAGATTAATAAGATATAAAGTTGTCCATATTAAAAAAAGATAAATGATGAAATATTATTTGGGAGTAGAGGAGACACTAGGGCTACAACAATTTAACAATCAGGGCAAGGGGAAGTGCAGAAAATTTTCATTTAACTTGTTAGCACGTCCCTGTTTAGGGCAATCTGGTCTGAACAATGTCAATTGACGAACTTAAAATCTTAATAATTTCTCACTTTTATCTTATTCTCTTTTATTTATAGTTTTTTTGTTTCAACCTTTCATTTATAGTTAGCTAACAATAATTAAACTCTTTTTGCCACTCCAAATACTTAAATAGTCCCAATAAGATAATAAGTGGCCAAAACATTCCAGACTTCAGGCCGTATCCTACCCGTGCTTTCATTTTCTCTTCCAAAATGGAGTAAAATTATTCCAATCATTACTTTATTTTTTACTTCAAAAAAATATATTTCATTTATACTCTTCTCTTTTTAATATTGTATTATTATCTTTTCTATAAATTTTATTTCTTATTTCTATTAAAAAAATTCTATCTTTTTTTCTTTATTATATAATCATCACATATAACTTATATTCCTTTCTTATATAACCATTTAATATAAATTATTTTATACCATAAATTTATAAATCGTATAATTTGTAAACAAATATTACTGAATATACATATTAATGGATAATTCAGATAAAAAATGATATCATTGAGATACAAGATAATGAAATAAATATTATATTATGGTAAAATTCAGATTAAATACTACATAAATATTGAACTTTCACCTTTAGTATGCTCCCATAAACGATGTACTAATGCATTACGACATGCAAAATGGTCATCTTTGTCTTTAATTCTTTTGTGTCGAGCTAAAAGTTATTCAAATCGATGATTTTCATCTACTACTATTTCTACCATTGAAGGTGAACATTCCCAATCATCTTGAATTAGTACATTAAGATCACGCTCATCTTCTATTATCATTTGGTGCAATATAAACATGTAGTTGTTATATCATGTAGCACTTCTTTTATCCAAAACGTGATTGTCCTGCAACAATTGCCAAACGAGCTTGCAAAACTCTGAATGCACGTTCAACATCTTTTCGACATGATTCTTGTTTCATCGCGAAATATTTATTTCTTCTGTGGTGAACGGGGGTCACGAATAGTTTGCACAAGAGTTGACCATTTTGGATATATACTGTCAGCTAAATAATAACCCATATCATATTCTATTTCTTATATTTGCACCATTCATTTTTTGAGATGATTATATATTTGTTGTACAATTATAACTTATAATAAAATTAACTTACAATTTTACATAAAAATAATAAATGCACGAAATTAGTTAATCAGAATTATGCGCCAGAGTTAAGATGTAAAATTAATATTATAAAGTTATTATATAATTATATTTAAGTATATATAAAGAGATAAACTAAAAAAGTTAAATAATAAAAAAATAATAGATAATAATGAAAGAGATGAATAGTGTCACTTCAAATTCCCCGTTTTGCCGCAAAAAATGCAGCAACATTAGAGACCAGTTACTTCAAAAATCACCGGTATATAGCAAATGCTGTTGAAGTTGGAGATGCCCTCAGAAATCAATTGCTGAACCCGTTCTAGTGAGATAACTTTCTCAATTACTTTAATTTCTTATTACTGCTATTCTGCCTACAAAATGTGGAAATCAATGTGCTGACATTATTTGAACAGGTTCTGTTACTATATGGTTTTATGTTAGAGGAGAACCATATATATTTTAGCATTCCTATCAAAAATAATTCCATTCATAAAAGTAGACCTTCTAATAAGAATAAAGCAACCTTTACTGTTTCATCAAACCCCTTGGTTGCAGGGACAGATGTAGCCTTCATCAGAACTCATAACTTTTAATATGAAGAATAATATATATAAATTTATTGAAATTTTAACAAATATTAAATTTAAATTCATAATTTTAATAATATAATAATTTTTTTTAAAAAAATTAAACCAATAAAATTTAAATCTTAAATAAAATACTATTCTTCTTCTTTAATTTCTACTATCCATAAAATTTTCTTCCAGTGTGTTAATGCTATAGCACGTATTAATTGCAATAGCTATGCACTAAGAAAAGTATAAAGGTCAAACAAATAAACAAATGTTAGAAACACTTAAAATAGTGAAAGGCTCTGTCACTCCCCGGAATCCCATGAAAGCACGTCTTTTGGACGTGCATCCTTCGCGGAAACACGTGATCTTGATTGTTTTTTTTCCCCAGGAAATACAAGCACCTCATGGAAGCCATCAACTAATATTTTCACCTCTTCGCTTAATACACATTATTCTTCTTAGATTTCACTATGTGATATATTTACGCCAGATACTAGAATAGATACAACTAATTTTACGCTTATATTTTTTATCATCTTCTATATGTATGATCTAGTTGAAGATGTGTGCATAGCGAAAATCGTTTAATCATACCCTATATTGATATCATCAATAAATACAAAATTATGTCATAGTATGACTTAATAATAATTAATTTAACATATATTTTTTTACCTTAATTTTATCGCTAAAATAATGTCACTTGAGTATAGTACTACTAGTAGGTAAGCTCTACAAACAAATGTCTTTATGCCTAGGTCTCCAACCCACACACAAAGAATTAACAAAAACAAAAGAAAAAAACATTTACTAGCAGTCAAAACCAAACGTGGAAACAATAGAAAAATTTGAAAGTGCTAAACTTGGTTTGTATTGTATATATATAATGTATAACCAACTCTGTATTGGAGTGTGTCTTTTCCCGTTGTTTTAACTCTGCATCACACTCACCGTGACTCTCTCTCTCTGTACTTAGCAGACAGTGGTGCGAGCACACTGCACAGATTGTATTTCTGTCAGTTCAAAGAAATAAATAAGAAAAAATAGGAATATACAGTGCAATTTCGCATCATAAATGCCTCTCCGAAGAATATCGTGACCTTTTTCCTGTTTCACCCTTTTTCCATTAACTGTTGCATAATCCATCAGTACAGTAAATTACTTCCGTTGCTTGTTTCGCTGTTCAGTGATGGAGTTCAGTAAGATGACGCTGGAAATCTTCTCGAAGTTAGAGCAGAAATGGCTGTATCATTATGAAGGGAAGAAGACTCGGATTCTCAGTATTGACGGAGGTGGAACCACCGGCATTGTTTCCGGTGCGGCATTGATCCATCTGGAAAACCAGATCTGTGCCAAAACTGGTGATCCTCACGTTCGAATTTCTGATTTCTTCGACATTATCGCCGGTACTGGAGTAGGTGCGGTTTTCGCCGCAATGCTTGTTGTTGATGGAGGCGACGGTCGTCCGTTATTCACGGCGAAGGATGCCGTCAAGTTCGTGACAGAAAATCAGTCGCGGCTGTTTAAGGTGAAGAACGTCGGCGTTTTCCGCCGTAAGAGGAGGTTTTCAGGGAAGAGTATGGATAAGGTGTTGAAGGAAGTGTTTAGAAGAGAAGATGGCAAAGTGTTGACATTGAGGGACACGTGTAAGCCCTTACTTGTCCCTTGCTTTGACCTCAACAGCTCTGCGCCCTTCGTCTTCTCTCGAGCTGATGCTATCGAGTCCCTCAGTTTCGATTTCGAACTATCAAAAGTATGCCGTGCCACGTCAGCTAATCCGTCGATGTTCAAGCCGTTTAATCTTAAATCTGTCGACGGCAAAACCTCGTGCCTCGCCGTTGATGGCGGTCTTGTCATGAACAACCCTGCCGCTGCAGCCGTTACTCATGTTTTGCATAACAAACGAGATTTTCCTTCCGTCACCGGCGTCGATGACCTATTGGTTCTCTCTCTAGGTAACGGTCCATTAAGCTCACCGACAAACTTGAAACTGCGAAACGACGGCTACTGCACTCCATCTTCCGTCGTCGGAATCGTCGTTGACGGTGTATCTGAAACAGTCGATCAAATGCTCGGCAACGCCTTCTGCTGGAATCCTAATGATTACGTTAGAGTTCAGGTATGTCTAAAATTTTACTCCGTCCAATTTCTTTTGCATATTTTGTTTATGTCAGGAGTTAATTTGACTTAAGCTAAATTAGTGGAGACTTATTATAATAATACTGTTAAATTGAACCTTTTCGAAACAGAAAAAGTATTACAAAATGTAAGTTTTTCTGCATCAAAATGCGAAACATTGTAATTAAAAGTATTGGTCAAAATTTGCTTTAATGTCAATATAATTTAAAGCATTTTTGGAGAAAATATTATACTCTAGTAGATTTTCTCGCTTTTTACTGAAGAAATATCAGATTGAAAAGCTTGACGTGTGTCAGCGTTGATAACGGGACTTTCGTTGATCACAGGCGACCGGCAACACAAGTGGAGGAGTGGGAACAAAAATTGAGGAAGCGTTGGAAGAAAGAGGAGTGGAGTCATTGCCATTTGGCGGTAAGCGGTTACTAACGGAGACTAACGGACAGAGAATCGGCGGTTTGGTGCAACGCCTTGTTGCTACCGGAAGAAGTAGTGTGCCGCCAAGTCCATGCAAGGAAACTGCCGTTAGTCCTCTTAGAAACGGACGTTAAGTCATTTTCCTTTTTCTTGTATTTACTTTTTGTCCATTTTGTAATACTTTTTGTCACTTTACGACTTGAACTGTCTCAATGCTGGAGTTAAATACTAGGCTGTTTAATTAGTGCTACTACTGGTATAGTACCATATTATATGTTTAGATCTATAGTAATGTTCTGGAATCAAATGATGCCGCTTCAAAGTTACGGTTTGTTTCGGCTGATTGATTGCCTGAAATCTAGCTAATATATAGAGTAAGGACAAAGCTGAAATTTTTAATGCCATTAAAGGTAAAGGAAGTAGGTGTTTATACCATTTAAAGCATCCAAATCTTGCATGCGCACTTTAAGTTATTGAATTTTGGTAAATGTCAAATCAATTGACTTGATATTTCTTAGTATTAAGAGGTGAAGCAAGGGCGGAGGGAGTGTAGTAGATACGAGTCCAGACGAACTCAGTAATTTTTGTTTAAACTTTATATTTGTATTAGAAAATTTATTAAATATGTAAAAATATTTAATTGTGAACCCAGTAACTACAATAAACTAGGGTTCAGTGATAAGATCAGAACCCATAACCTTTCAATTTTGGCTCCGCCTCAAGCTAGTGAAATTCCTCATTAATTTATTTTAATTATTTTAAAATTCCTCTTCCAAATGACTTTGACTTTAAACCGTGAACACACTTTGGGAAAAGGAAAACTGTTGGTACGGAGTTGGGAGGGAACTCTAATCAATTTAATTATCAGGCCAGTGCACAGTTAGCAGAGGCTATATATAAGATCTCGAATTAATGAAAGTTGATCATACAAATTTTCTTTATTCACTCTATTAGGAGTGTTGCCAAGATGTAATACAAATAAAATATTACAGTTAATAGGACTTCTCATTCGATCAACTATCAACGCCTGAGATCTCCCAGAAATTTTTTCTCTAGTATCGTTTGTCAAAATTTGAGAAGGATGGACTGAGCAGCCCAGGTATAAATTTCAATAAAATGAGTAAGAAATTGAAAGAAGATGCGACATTCAAATTTCGGTAAACACAAAAGGCATTAAGTATTTTTTTTATCAGATTAAGTTTTGTTTAGAGTAGTTACTTAGACAAATGCTGGGAAACCATAATTAGTCAAGGCACAGATATACTGACTAGAAAACCATGTCATAATTAAATTGGAAGAGAAGTAAATGGCGAGTAATGCATGTAGTACAAGGAGTATGGCTGGTGAAAAGCATGTTTCGCGTTTTAATTAGCAATGTTGTTACAGATTCTGGATTTATATGGTTGATATGAACATTTATGCCATTCCTATGATGTGTATTTTTTTTTTGTAACACAAGTTTGCAGTAGTGGCAGATGGTAGATGGTTTGCAATAACAAAGTGTTGCTACTGCTTGAGACAATATTATTGCTGTGAAACGGCAAAAAGCAGAAGCAATTAATTCTATCATGCCAAACAGTCCATGGTACTTCTTCTTTCATAAAAGGATCTGGAAAAAATTGAATGATAATATTCCTAGCTTTATCTTCCTTTTTTTTTTCTTTTTACTTTTCTATGGATGATGAGAAAATAAGTTAAATCGTCCATTATTATTTCACAGAGTTTGTTGAGTGACAGCAGAGCCTTTAAGTTAGTTGCATATTGCATACTACTATGCATACTTAGTCGTGACAATTGGAGCTAAACACAGTCACTCACCCATTGATATAATATTTTCTATGTTTACCTCGAAAATGGTATTAACAAATATATTTGATTTGTGACTTTAAAAATATGTGATTTACTTCAATACTAGCGGACAAGCAAAAATACTAAGTGTAAATAAGAGGAATGTGATAGCCAAATCAATATTGTCACAGAACTGGGGGTCTCGAGGTCAGTCTTTAGCAGTAAATTATGAACAGTAAATGAAGAACAATAAAGCTGAGGAATAATGTTGAGCACGTTAAACAAGAAGAATAGAAAGTTCTATTGCAGTGAAATTGATTCTTTTCAAATGATTGGGGTCCCCTTTATATAGGAGGAGAAAACTCTAATATGATACATTTCTAATAATGACAAAGAATATTATTGGTACAGCTGTATAACGGCCTAGTACGGATGTGTGCTATCTCTGACAAATCCTATCATAACCACGTGTTCTTGGCTTTTCCTTGACTGCCATCGATTTTGCACTACCTCGAGGTAGGTCATGTCGGGCCTTCGATACATTCTCTTGAGGTATACATTCTAGGGTCGTGCTCGATCCTTACTTCGAACTTTCCGAGTTCGGGCTCGGTGTAGCAAAACTTTGAAATCGGACTTCCCCGATTTTTTTGCCGTATACATTCTACTCTTTCAAAGTGATGTTGTAGGCTAACGGTGAATAACAGTGGGGATGTAGCTTTTAGTAACGAGTGCATCCGTATAAAGTATACACCGTTTTCAACCCCAATTATTTATAAAGTAAAGAGAGTAGAAATACTTATAAATACAGTGACACTCTACATGTGACCTAAAATCTTACATTCATGATTCACCTCCGGCTGAGTCAAAGGGCACCAAAGGCAATTTAGTGAGTTACGTATTAATTAGGTTATATTTGTCATCGGTATAATTTTCTTATACTATCTGGTCGCCGAAAAGATATTTTTAGGTAAGTAAATCTTTTTATATTGTAAGATTTGTAATCTATAAAATTAGACGTATTACCTCTACGATAGGTAAAAATCACCTGATTGGATATATGTATATAACTTAAACTCATCGGGATATGCGGGTAACACTCTAAAAAAGGATTTCAGCGAAAAATCAGTTGCGGTATGCGATATGAAAAAGTAGTAAAGTACCACCCTCATTACGTTAGAAATGTAAGTTTTTGTGCCATTTTCTATGGAACTCTTCACAAGACATGACGAGGATTTGCATGCAAAGGGAAATGGAATCAAATCTGGAAACAGATCTTGTATAACAATTTGTAATATACGGAGTTCCTCGAGGAAACCAACTCCACAGCACCATCACAATGTTGATACAATATTACAAACCTAAACAAATCTTAAACTTCGAGGCGAGACTTTACAAGAACAAATGTCTTACATTTTTTTTTTACTTTGTGGAAGCGAACATAGAAAATGAACTCCTTGGCTGTTATGGAACTAACTGGCCGTAGACAATTTACAAGAATTGCTCTACTAGTCTCATTTATGTATGGTATAAAATTCGACTGAGAAAATTCAGCACGAAGAGGTGATTATCATGAGCAATTTGGCCTAGGTCGACTAGTAATTAACGGAACTTGTCGCCGAGCAGTCAACCACAGCCGAGGTCGAGTGTTATGAGCAGCAGTAACGACTAGTTTTGTACTGGGATCTTTAGAGGGAATATTCTCTGTACTTCTACTTTTAGGGTTCTTTGGGGGAATGATCCATATAAATAGAATGAGAGACAAGGCAAAAGGTATGTAATATTCTATGTGATAAGAACTCTCTTGAAAAGCAAACTCTCTAGATAAATACAAAGAATACCTTTCTAAAGAGATTCGTCTTTTTTTGGATTATTTCTTGTCATTTTCCCCAGATCCAAGAAAGTCTTCAATATTCTCATAGATACTTTTCATTCATCATTGTCATTCAATATTGGGTGAATCTTCCTCTTTATTTATATTTGGTACCATTTATTGTCATTTAATATTTGATACTTCTAGCACATTATTGCATTGGAAGCATTTAATATCTAATGCATTAAATCTGCCTCAACACTGTCTACATCTCCTATATTACTTACCATAGATCTGAAGTTATTATCTTTAACTAGGATTAACCTCTTAAATAATTGATTAATTAGTTTAACCAAAGATCATCATTTTTTGGACGAACAATTTGGCACCGTCTGTGGGGATTTCCTAGTCGAAGTCTTAGTTTCTTTCAGATCTAAAAAAAGGGAAACGCAAAACCCTATTTTTTCTTGTGTGTACGGACCTGACATGGTAGGTAATGGAGAAGAAAGGATGACGACGGTAGCCGATCTCACCACCAACCTCTTAAACACCATCAACGAGGTCACTGAAACAGATGTTGAGGACGTAACGCCAAACGCCTCCCCCAGGCGGAGTGGTTCACCCCTTCCTCGCGGCAACATCACAACCTCACACGGTAAATGAGCTTCTACGTTCATAACGGAAGAGGCAACACCAGCAGTGAAAAAGTTGCTCGAACCCTGGTCGACAAACACGTTGACCAACACCCTTGACAAACCCGCCCAAAGAGAAAACAGAGAGAACACAAAGACTTGCATTGCACCAATGACAGATGAGCAACACGACCCTCCTCTCATAACATGCATCACTCACAATGTTAATAATGCAGGTGACGACACCCTCACAACCATTTTGAAGAAGATGGAGGAGATGGAAAACGAAAACAAAATGCTCTGAAACCAAATGAAAGAGCACCAACAGAGGGTAGACAAAATACCAGGCGCCCCAAAACTCTTACCAAAAAGGCATGTCGGTTGGTTTGTTGAGAAGCCGTATAGTGACGAAGCCGCATCGCATGCCATACCCAAAACCTTTAAAATGCCGACGTACCATAAAATATACGACAGTACGACGAACCCTGAGGATCATGTGACTCACTATGACATCAGAATAAAAGGCAACGACCTTGCCAAAGAGCAAGTATC
This sequence comes from Nicotiana knightiana, assembly GCA_005239525.1. Taxonomy (NCBI): domain Eukaryota; kingdom Viridiplantae; phylum Streptophyta; class Magnoliopsida; order Solanales; family Solanaceae; genus Nicotiana; species Nicotiana knightiana. The sequence goes on from ML417453.1 coordinate 18,404, forward strand.
TTCCATATTATTGAAAATTTTTGGTGAAACCCTCACCGAGGGTGCACTGACTTGGTATTTGCAGCTGCATGCACGCTCTGTTGAGATGTTTGAAGAAATGGCCGACAAGTTTGTAACTGTCCATGCCGAAGCGAAGAAAGCAGAGGCGAGAGTGAATACCATATTTGCCATCAAACAGTCACCTGGTGAAGGACCGAGGTCCTTGCTCGATTAAACTGTGTAAGGATGAACTTATTGAATGTATCAGAAGGAATGGTTGTAGCAGCTTTCCAGAATGGGTTAAACAGGAGTGGTTTAAGGGCGACCAGAAAGCTGTAAAACCGGCTCATGAAGTATCCCCCGACCACTTGGAACGAGATACACAATGCCTATTGCGTCGAAGTCCAAGCTTGCGAAGATGACCTCAACGGGCCAACCTGACGGTTGACCTCAGTACAAATCGAATCCAGGAAATCTCGGATAAACGACTTTCGCACCCCTTTTTCTCGCGAAATCGGGTTTCGACATGTGACAACTCTTTTAAAGAAGTATTAAAATAGAAGAGTCGCCACCTAACGATTTTTAAGGTGCGTTAGGGAACCTATTATGCAAATAACTCTGTTTTAACTAGTCTTTCACCCAAGATCGGGTAAGGGCTCAAATTACCTCAAAGAGAAGGTGTTAGGCACTCTTCGAGGTCCACAACTGTGGGTCCCGACCGAATTTAAGACTATGTGGATTAGGCTAGGTGATCAAATAAACAAAGAGAAATATAAAAGTTGAAGAGTTTCATTAGAACACCATGAGAATTGGTACAAATCTTAAGGACTACAAGGATACAACTATAACAGTCTATATTAAATGACTAAGTGTATAAAGGAAAAGGGGGACCCTAAGTATTTTAACCTAAAGGATCACCATGTGCAACATAAATAATACTTCACAACTCATATTAGATAGGAGTTGTTCATATTATTCAGTGGGCACAGATTATCATCTCCTGCTACCCGATTACTATATTGAAGTATTTTACCTAAAGCATTCTAATTCAGTTATAAGTCGCGTCCTATGCATGCACTACCCATCCCATGCCTATGGTCCCGGAGGCTTTGGACCTGTTATTTGGGTGGTTCTAGACTTTACTTAGGTTGCTCAAAAATGATAAATGTTAAGCGACATTCAAAACAGATAGGACTTCACGTAAGACAATTAAGGCCCAAGTTAGCCTCCACACATAACAACAAATGCACGCGGGCAGATTTCAAATAATGGGCAGTTTCAAGTCCGAGGTGTTTCTTTAGACCTATAGACATGGTTTCTAAGTAACCACACGATTTAAGAAGGGTCTCATGGCAGAGCCGCTATTCGAATAATCGAGATTACAAATTATAAAAAAAAAACTATAGACATGATCTCCAAGTGATTTGCCCAATGGGGCAATGAAAGCCATTAGAAAACTCGGAATTACTCTTGTTTGACCCTATTGGCATCTTTCTAAACGAGTAGCAATAGTTATACCCAGGTTCTTCGAATAGTTGGAAGAATTATCGCTTATTCTTATAGGCATGTTATCTAGGTGAGCAGAGTAGTAAGGCAACAGAAGCAATCGATTTGTTAATAGATTAAAGGCCTATAGACATGGTATCTAAATGAGGATTAGTAGAGCATAAATTAATATAATCCTATAGGCATGTTATCTAGCAAGCACACTGCAGTTGCACAAATTGAGCGAATAGTTATTGATGCTTGATTCCTATAAGCATGTTATCGAATAATGCATAGCAGTAGACATGAGGACAAGGAAGCACTTAAACTCAGGCTTATGATAGTAAAACAAGTTGAGTGAGAGTGTGGTTCCCTATAGGCATGGTTTCTAAATCATATCGAATAAAACAACAAACAAGCTCAAGCAGATCCTATAGGAATTTTTGTTACCCTTTATACAAGCATTAGAATATACCCGTTTTCCCAATTTCACTATCCCCAAACTGTTCAGTTTACAAATTATTACAGGCCCAATTAATGAACATAAATATAAATATTACAGACGAAAAACTACAGGCCCAAGAGTAGGCCCAAAAAATGAAAATAACCTAGTGCTGCCTGTGCCTTCAACAAACTCACTTCACACGAATAGTAGGCCCAGATCCAAGAGCTTCTCAAATAGGAGAACAAGCCCATTTGTACATCCAAGGCCACACATGAATTCATACCAGGTCAGATAATTACAGATTGACCACTCCTCCCAAATAAATTAATGAACCACATATGAAATCAATTAAACAGCCTTGAGGTAATACCTCATAGAGATGGGATTGTATGACAATTAGCAGGATTCACATAAAACATATTGGTATTTCAGGAGGATTAGGAGAAACATAGGAACTTCAAAAATGGTGAATTTGACACGGCAAATTATCAACATAGGTTCAATCATTCAACAGGTGATGACATAAGGGGACAAACATAACATTAAAGAATTGAGGGGACATGCTACTTAGATTAATTGAATAAACATGCCGGACATAAATAAGGTGAATACGCTAAACCTTCCAGAATGAGTTTAAAGTAAAGCATTAAACTGGAATTAGCCTGAAACTAAGGTTCTAAGTCATGGAGGTTTGATAGAGTTATAATCAGAGGGCAGTAAGTAGTAAACAGACAAGTGGTCATGATTTGTGATAGCAGTGAGCATCCTAATCATGTTGAGTATAACACAAAGGTTCCCAAGATCAAAGACATCATCAACTTAAAGTTGAGTAGAGCAGGCAGATTTCAAAACTTATGACAATTGACTATGCATAGTAAAAGCTAAGTATAGTGAAATTCAACTAGAAATTTAGGGCAATATTAAAGAGTGCACAACATTATAATTCTCATCAATAGAGCCGTGTGTTTTTCTAAACATTGAGACAGTAATTGACACATAAGGTTCACGTAAGCATTTAGTAGACCATACATAAAGGATTCATCGGAAAGAACTTTTACACAAACCAATTCTGGACAGGAGATAATCTTCTAAGAGTTCTAGTATAAGAAATCCAGGCAATGCATGAGAAGGGACTCATGACAAACAATGGGTGATCAGAATATCAAGACATGGTTAAGGTAATCATGAACCATTCAAGTGGAAAACATAAATGGGCATGCATCAAAATCCAGAATTCAAACAGGTTCAGGTACTAGCAAAACATAAGGGTATAGAGTAATTCTAAAGAAACAAGAATATGAACATAGGCAAACAGTAGTATATTGATTCACGAAACCTAAATGATATGATCATACAAAGCATGCATACAAGCAAAAGATAATGAACTTGTGAGAGTCTTAACACTTACCAGTTGCAGAACTAAAGAGCAAAAAAAGTAGAAGTTTAAATGCCAGCAGCAACTCTCTTATCAGTAGCAAAGAGAGAACAACATAAACCTTAAATTCCTAGTGTGTCAGAGTTCCCATGAGTCTCAGATGAACCCCTGGCAGTGCTCACACTGAGAGGGGTTTGAGAATTGAATTCTGGTGGCCTTGGCTTTTAGCCGGCCAAGAGACAAAGTTCAGAACAAAAGAATGAGAGAATAAGAGAGCAATAACTTTGAATTTCAGTGAATCTGATAATTAAAGTATGTCCAAAAGGGAAATTTGAGGAGGAGTTTATATAGTAATATAAATTGAACAAACAAACAAGGAAACACAGTAAATTCAAACATAATAAAGGAAATAATAGCATGCAGAATCAATTTAAAATCGGATTAGGAGAAAAATTAGGTAAACCCTAGTTCATGATGGAGAACCAAAAATAGTTAAAAATCTCACTGAATCGGACCCATATAATCTCGCCATGAATGTATATTGACGAAAAATCGTCTGAATCTTGAGGAGCTAGTGATTATGGTGCTTGATTCGGAAGATTGGTACTTGCCAAAAATTGGGCAAGTACTATGTAATACCATAATCATTTAAGTAACAATGAAGTAACGCATAAAAGTTAAGAAAATCACAGAAGGAATCCATGATTTTATCAGATTCGGAGAAGATTGAGGAAGGCGGCTAGGGTTTCTGAAGGAGGGAGTGTTTGAGAGAGTATATAGGCGGATGCTGAAGGGAAATGGGGATTAGGGTTTGAGGTTGGGTAATTAAAAGAGGGAGATGGTTTATGGGTCGTTGATCTGTGAGATCAATGGCCAAGAATAAAAGAAAAGTGGGGGCGGATCATGGAGACGGGTCCCGACAGGGTTAGAATTAAAGGGCTCGTCTGGTTTGGGCTTTTTGAATTGGGCTAGGGGTTTAGGGTGTTTGGACCATTGATATGGTCCGAAAATTGGCCTAACTTGGGCTATGTTTTAAAATACAAGGAATTAAGGAAAATAATTTAATAAAATAGTTAAATAGAATATAAAAAATGCTATTTATGAAACTTAATACTTTAAAATAAAAATAGAAGATTAAAAATGAAAATTTATTTTGACCTTGAATAAAATGATAAATGCAATAAATTCTAAAAATATGCTATTATTGCAAAAGTACGTTTTTGGCATAAAAATACAATAAATGTAATTATATAAAATAAAATAAAATATTATGAAACATATATATGGTTGCAAATAATAATTTTGGGTAATTATATCATCACAGAATAATTTCAAGGACAATTTATAAATATTCAAATAATTTAAATACAAGAAAATTAATTTTAAAGCACTAAAATTATGGAAAATTATGAAAATGCTTGTATAACTCTTGTAAATTAAGTAATGATGCACATTGACATTTTAAAAATGTGAGGGCAAAATTGGGTATCAACAGCTACCCCCCTTTACCCAGGAATGATGAAAGAGTTGTCGGGTAAAGAAAATGATGACCAATTTTGGCCGAATTGAGTGGGAATGATGCAATTTGAAAAATGGGGGACGTACCTTGGTTCTTGAGTTGCCTACATATCCCTGTTGTTACGGGAATCAGGTCGTGTGTAGTTCTGGATCTAACGACGAACGAAACCGAATGAGTTGTTATAAGAGTGATTGTATGTTTCGAAAAGGATACTTTTGGGTAGAATAGTATCGTAAGCGGAGTCATGAATGCGAAATGAACGTTACAAGTGTCTCACAAGGAAGATATCTGAACGGTCATAGAGTAAAATGTAGGCAATTACGGACTGTCAGTTAAGTTTGAGATAGTCAAAGGATGTGAACGTTGTGAACGAAAACCGGAGCAAAGATTGCTCCTGTTTGCAGAACAGTTAGCTCCTGAGTTACCTGCAAAACTCAAAACATGGTGCACACGAACATATAGAGGTTATTGCGACAATTTATAATGATGTAGATTCCCTTTGGACCATGAATGTTGTCTTTGGACAATGAGGATGATGTCCTTAGACCATGGCGTCCTGGGCTATGAAGAGTATGATAAGGGATTCGCAGGCCATGAAATGGTGTCCTCGGGCCATGAGGATGGTGCATCTGTACCATGATGCCTTTGAATAATGATGTGCAGTATCGATAGATCCTCAGCCCATGGGATGGTATCTTCAGGCTATGAGGATGGTGCCTTCGGACTATGACGCCTTTGAATAATGAGGTGCAGTATCGAGAGATCCTCAGCCCATGGGATGGTATCTTCAGTCTATGAGGATGGTGCCTTCGGACTATGACACCTTTGGACAATGTGGCGATGTTTCAGCCTATGAAATGCAAAGATATAGCGATATCGATCGTTTGTTAAAATAAACAGGTGATTCTAAGTCATATGCAAGAACGAGACAAGAAAGGACTTGGTCTTGTGTGAAATGAGGGCAGTGCTTAACCCGATGCGAAGAAGGGAGACAATGCTTAGTCTCATGAAAGGAAAGGTAGTGCTTAGCCTTATGTAGTAGGGAGGCAGTGCTTAGACTCATGCAAAGAATGGATATAGTGCTTAGTCTCCTGCAAAGAAAAGGCAATGATTAGCCTTGTGCAATTTCGAAGGCAATGCTTCGCCTCATGCAAGAAGTGGAGATAGTTCTTAGTCTCATGCAGGGAAAGGCAGCGCTTAGCCTTATGCAATTATAGAAACAATTCTTAGCCTCATACAGGGAATAGAGACAACGCTTGGTCTCGTGTAAGTAAAGGCAGTGCTTAGCCTTATACAATTACAGAGGCAATGCTTAGCCTCATGCAAGAAGTGGAGACAGGGCTTAATCTCATGCAGGGGAAGGGAGACATGGCTTAGTCTCGTGCAAAGAAAAGGCAATGCTTAGCCTTATGCAAGAAAAGCGATGAGTGACTATGAGAGAGTGAAGTATTTCTTAGCTGGATGTGTTTGCGTTGGGCAACTCGTCATCATGAAGGTAGTGGTTTGTTGTGCGTATGTATTCGCGAATATTGTTGTTTTATCGTGCCTGCATTAAAAGAAAAATTGTGAGTTTTGCGGGGGGAGAGGGGAGGCAAGGGGGATGTTGGTTCGTTCTCTTGAATGCTTTGCCTTCTTGTCTTAAGGTCCTGCTTGAGTTACCCTGGGTAACCTTCAGCTGTCATAGAAATAAAGTTTTCAAAAAACAAATATATGCATTTGACAAATTATTTGCAAGGATATAGTTGTTTGAAAAGTATTATAGTACGTAAGATTAAATAATTTAGATGACTCTTATAAGTTCATCGTCTTTCCACTTCAACTCATCCCTAATGGCCTAGAAGTTGTCATCCACACCGAACCGCTTGCAGATCTCATGGTGCTTGATGTGGTACTCACGGTACTTCCTCTCCATTTTCTTAAAAATAGCTTTTCGGTTCTCTTCTCAGCGGGAACTTTCAATCTCCAAAATGATGGTCTAAAGGAAAAAGAGAAAGCAGAAGAAGAAGAAGGAAATTAGTAAAAAAATAAAGAAGGAAAAATGTAAGGCACAGACACTAGAGCAGAGAGTACCCAAGGCGAGGCCAGCTATGCCAGACGACAGGGCGACATCATGGAACGTCTGTAAGGTCCTGCCCTCTGCGTTAGACCAGAGAGTACCCAAAGAGGAAACCACGTTCTTAGCATCCACTAGTAAATCGCGGTCCAGGGAGACGACGATGATGCGAGTGGACCCCTCTAACCTTACCTCCACCTGTGTGAACCCTTTGGTAAACATCCGCACCTCTTCAGGGTCGATGTCAGAACCAGTCTTGTAGCCATCGTCGACAACATTCTTCCCTCTCTCCTCGGCCGACAAAGGAACGGCAACTTGTCATGATGATGATAGGTCATTCCTCGGCATGGCCTCCGTGGCCTCATATAGCTCTCCCAATTCAACAATGAATGCGGGCAAAGGAACATCTCCCACGACTTGCGTAGGCGGTGGAGCCATAGTTGGGAAGTCCACTTCACTCTCCGATACATCCACAGCCAGCTCAGAGTCGCCCCTTGTTGATTCCTCGGCTCTAGCTATCTCGCCACCGACTTTCACCCTCCTCGCTCGGTGACGATTCATCTACCAAATGTAACATGGGAGGAGCCGGAATCTCTGTCGTTGGGGCAGCTGACCGTTAACTAGGTCTACGCAATGCCAGGGTCCGGGAAGAAGTGTCCGTCTAAACAGACTTGCCCGCAGTCGCAGCAAGTGAAGACCCCGTCGTAGCACTCGGTTGACGGAAGGCGGGGGTAAGAGCCTTCGCCCTTCTCGAAGCTCTCCAACCTAACGATAAAAGCAGAAGTTAAGCCAAACCCGCTATAAAAGAAACGAGAGGGAAAAGAAGGCAACATGAAGGCCGAAGCAACAGAAGTTCAAAATAAATGACACATCGGTCGTGGAAGGCTTGCGTCCAAACTTCTTGTGGAATGCCGATCATTCACAGATCCCCACCGTATGGGGCAAGACCTAACTTACCCAGTCATGAATGTTTGCAACCAATGAAGGGGGCTCTTTCTCGTCTTCACAAAGAAAAAGAGGAACGATTAAGCTACCACCGAAATAAACAAAGCAAACAATCAACAGAAGTACTTACGGGCAAAGTTCCATGCTTCAGGAAACCCATTGAGGTTTTCCACCACGTCCTCGATCTTGATATAGAAAAAGTTGTACCAAAATCGATGATTGGCCTTAGCATCCATCTTCACCACCAATCCCTTGCTCCCACGGTGGAAAAGGTGTAACATCGTATCCCTATAGAAACTTGGCGTGAAGAGGTGCAGTAGATGGCGAATAGAAATTCTGTGGTTGGCCAGTTCCGCGTACTTTATCAACATAAGAAAGAGCTTGTAAATGTAGAGGGAGAACTGAGCCAGACAGACGACGTAATTGCGGCAGAATTCCTCCGCCTACGGAGGAAGAGGAAGAAAATAGCCCACGTAGAACAGATATGCGTAGAACGCGCAATATCCAGGGCGATGAATCTATACCACGTCACGACCGGCCAGGATTAGGTCGATGTGGGCCGGGATGTTGAACTTGGCCCTAAACTCAGTGAGGGAGGTCGCGTCCATTTTAGATTCCACAGGCTCGGACTCGTCTGCGGGCAGTTTTGAGAAGTCTGACCTGGCTTTGTCATTACGAGGAATTATTTCCTCTACATTGGGGAAGCTTTTGTCCTCAGCAACAATGGCGGCCCCATCGTCGTGGGAGGCATTCTCACTGCCAGTGAGATTGGGTCATAAGCCTCTCCAAAGTCAGAAGATGCATTAACCATTTTTAGTTGCTTGTAAGTGCAGAAAGTACAAACTCGAGGGAGGTAGGAGTAGCAGAAATCACCTAAAGCCAAAAAGGAAAACAAGGGGGCGAAATTGAAAGCAACGGGAGCAAGAATACAGGAAGAAGAAGGAGGGAGGAAGATATGAAGGTTCAAATGCCAGAAAACACAAAGGACCATACGAAGGGTTTCCAATCCCTATTTATAAAGAACACATGCACCCCAATCGAGAAAATCAATTATCGACACATAAATATCGAAACGACAGGCGCGCGGGAAGCGATGCAACGCAATAGAAAGATGCGTAATGACGCATGATGTTGTGACATCAGTCTAAACGAACGTCACGATAAGTTGTGACCTGCAAAGCGCCATGTTATCACCTCGACTGTGATCGTTACTACTTGACCTGGCCACCTGAATTTCTCAGTTGGACTAGCAAAGTCCGCTCACCGAGGTCGACCAAAAGATAACCTCGATAAGCAAAGGGACCAACTGTATGAGTCAAAATCCGACTGAGAAAATTCAGCACGAAGAGGTGATTATCATGAGCAATTTGGCCGAATTCGACCAATTATTAACGGAACTTGTCGCGGAGCAGTCAACCACAGCTGAGGTCGAGTGTTATGAGCTGCAGCAACGGCTAGTTTTGTGCTTAGATATTTAGAGGGAATATTCCATTCAATATTCGTTGTACTCGTAGTTTTAGGGTTCTTTGTGGGAATGTCCCATATAAATAGAATGAGACACAAGTCAAGAGGTATGTAATATTCTTAGAGATAAGAACTCTCTTGAAAAGCAAACTCTCTAGATAAATATAAAGAACACCTTTCTAAGGAGATTCGTATTTTTTTGGATTATTCCTTGTCATTTTCACCAGATCCGAGAAAGTCTTCAATATTCTTATAGATACTTGTCATTCATCATTGTCAGATAGAGGAATCATCCACCTCATTCAATATTGGGTGAACTTTCCTCTTTATTTACATTTGGTTCCATTTATTTCCATTTAATATTTTATACTTCTAGCACATTATTGCATTCGAAGCATTTAATATCTAGTGCATTAGATCTGCCTCAACACTGTCTACATCTCCTACATTACTTATTATAGATCTAAAGTTATTATCTTTAATTAGGATTAACCTTATTAATTAATTAGTTTAACCAAAGATCATCATTTTTTGGTCGAACAGTATAGTACGAGAAATAAGGGATAATTAATTCCGATATTATATTTGAGATGAGTTTATCTCACGTTTGATTGGGATAAAATTACGGTATAACAAATCCCGGGGTTAGTTACCCCGAGATTGTAGTATTATTTTATCTCCTATGAGAGAGTAGGATAAAATCCTGAGATAATCCTAGAATAATTTGTTTCCAAATCAAACGACCCCTAAGTGTGCTAATTTAGTATCTTCCACTTGATGTGAGGGTTGAATTCAGGCTCTAGTTACATCAACCAAGCTACATTTATTAGTCACCTAAAGTTGTCACAACTTAGCTATAGTTTCGTATTAACTTCTAGGTTACACAGTGTAGGGGTCCCTAAATCAAATTACTGAAGAAGTTTAATTTAGCATTGCCTTCCCTAGTTTGACAAAAGCAAAAGTCAATCGAACCTAACTAATCCCTCTTCAGGAACAATATTTGCAAAAATCAAACTCATACGTACATGTTCCTAAAATGCAATTTTCAATATGATAAGTATCAATTGATCAACAAAATTAGAAGAAAACAAAATTAGCAATTAAAGTTGTATACTGTCAAAATTGAGCTTGCCCTTCGTATAACTAATCGAGACTGGAACATGATAGGCCAAAGTTCAACCTCGTGTTATATCGAGCCATGGTGCGAAGTTAGATTGCTGAGCTCATGACCCAGAGACCGATCAAGATCTATATCGGCCAAGTCGAGACCAAGCAAAATAGAGATCGAGCGAGACCGAGGGAAGTTTACCAAGTAAAATAACGGAAAGCCAAAATATCTGTAATCGAGCGAGGATCACGGCGGAAATCCTGGCACGCATCAAGAATAGGCTGATTAATTAGTCAATCATGATCTTTTTCTCCTGTATTTAGAATTGTATCTAGAGTAGGAATCCCCTACTATATAAATGGGTCTGATGATTTGTAAGACACATTACATTTACGCAATACAAAGCAATACTCTGACTTCTTTTAGGTTTCAATATCTTGTTACTTTGTTCATATATCAGAGGAATCTTCACTTGGTTCGAGGGTGACCGAACTTGAGGGCCAAGGCTATACGATTCGTTCAGTTTGCATTTCTTTCTTTTACAATCAATTCCAATATTAATTTATATATTTTCTCAATTTGTGCTAAGTTATATCACGTATCCTTAAAACCACGTATAAATTCAATTGTTATCTGTTTTTAGGGTACATGACGAGGTATTTAACGAGGCAACAATAAATCGTGATAACTAATTAGAATTTAGCACGAATACGAATCGGCACCGAAGATCAATCAACAATATCTGAGGTTCCTTTGCAATGAACCTCGAATACTGGGGGGCTACCCTCGGATATGCGTTTTCGTCGAATAACAACTCTAGCGAAGAAACTACTTCATAAAGGGAGGGTCTTGATAGATAGGAATTATTGTAAGGTCCAAACGGTCAAAACGAACCGTGCCCACGTAGATTGCTCGAGCCCTGGCATAAAACATTTACGCATGTATGACTGTTTTGACCGAGAATAAAGAGAAGTACTTTCCTTGCAACCATCTTATGTTTTGAAATTTTTCCTCTTTACATCCCTTAAAGAGCTTTGTACTTCCGAAATAATGAGCCCAAAGCCAATACTTAATCGGAATGCGAACGACCGCTCCCTCACTCGGGGATTGTCGTCCTATTCAAACAGCCCAAGTCATTGAGCCTTGGGGGAAAAAGGCCTATTAGGCAACTCCCCTTTTTCTAAAGGCTATGGAAACCCCACTCGGGGACTATTATCTCGGGCAACCTAAGATAAAACGGGAAAACAAGCCCAATGGGCAGCTCCCGGACTAAAAGGCTAAGGCCAATTTAACACAGCTCGGAGACGTCCGAAACCCATAATAAAAATAGGCCTTCGAAAAAGAAAAATCTTTTCACAACCGCTTCTAAGGGCTACCCAAGGCAAAGTCATAAAATTAAGATATTTTCGGAGGGAAAACTCCGGTAACACCGAACCCCAACAATGCCTTAACCCAGAAAGGCAATTAAGGCAAGGTTTGTTCGAACCCTCAAACATAACCTTATTATTTCATGCTAAGGCATTTCAACCTTTGTGAATACAAGTAATAAAGCAAAGGAAAAAATTTGAGAGAAGAAAGCGGAAGAAAAGCCTTTTATATATAATAATAATTTTTTTTACAAAGGCCAGATCGGCCTAATCCAAAAATTTACAACGTCCAAAAACGACCTCAAAAAATGCAAAAGAAAAGCAAAAAATATAAAGGCCTAAGTGGCCTGGTCTTTATCGGAGGTTGCATCTGCATCCTCAGGATGTTCCCCATCTTCGGACCTGCTCAAGCTCTCGGAGTCTTCCTCAGGAAAGGCCAGATTTCAGGCCTTGTCTTGCTCTGCTTTGGCGTTCTTGAATTCGACCATAATATTGAAGCCCTGAGCATGAAATCCCTCGAGGGCTTCCCTTCGAGCTTGCCATTCTGCATGATCCACCATGCTATTGGCCTTCCCCTGAATGGCCTCGACATCGACCTTAAACTGGGCCACTTTAGCATCAGTTTTGGTGTTGGCCACGTCCACCTCGGATCTGGCCACTTCGAGTTCATTGGCCAAGTTTACCGTATCAGAATCGGCCAAGTCCAACTGAGATTGAAGCTCCTTGATTTTCTCGACTGCGCCAAGGCCTTTTCTTTTGTAGCTTGGAGCTGGGTCTCGACCGAATCCAGTTGTGCTTGGACGGTTTCCTTTTTCGAGGCTAAGATGCCCATGTAATTTTTGAATTCTTCAGCCTCGGCCTGTATCACATCTACCTGATTCTGGAGCCGTCCGATCTATTCGAGCCTCTGCCAGAACTGCAGGATTGGATCGTTAGTTACTATCTCCAGTTCATCTTCACTATTGTAAAGCACCCAAAATACCTGCTCGGCAATCTCGATATGCTCACTCTGAGCCACCTCTAAATCGGCTCAAAGCTTCTCACTCAGAAGCTTGTAAGTTTCCCCCTTCTCGATAAGTGCTCGAACCTTAGCCTCGTGCTCCTCCCGGATCCGGAAGAAAGCTTCGTGATGCAACACTAAAGCTTGCAAGCATGGATAAAGATGTTAGAATTATACACGACTTCAAGTTTAAAGTAAATAAAGAACTAACACTCGAATTTAACCGGTTTAGAGCATGTTGGGCCTCGTTAAACTGAATTCATCACGGCTTGATCTTCCTCGGTCGTCAAACATCTGAGGTAGCAAGCAACCCCCACTAGGGCAGAGAAGACTCGGGCATCCGCGGGAACAGAAAAAGTTATCGACCGCCTGCAGTCGGGGTCAGCATTTGGAGCCGAGAATTGACCTACCAGTTTTGGGCTCGATTGAGATCCAGTAGCACCCGATGACGGCACTTTAATTGGCACTGACAAGTCGCCGAGTCTGGAAACATCTTCCAAAGCGGCACTCAAATCCATCTAAGAAGCCATAAATATTGACCACCCTTTGAGGCCCGTCGTTAGAACGACTCTCTAACATGCCGGCCTTATGAATCATAGCGTCAGAAATTTGAGGGGATTCGGAAATGTCGATTCTCTGAGATCGTCCCTCGGGATATCTTCCGCAGCTCGAGAAGCATCGCTCCCAGTCTCTCTCTCGACCCTCTCGGGGACTTCGGCCACTGCCTCTTCTACGGCCTCCATAGTTTGAGGTATCTCAGAGTCGCGCCTCACTCGGGCCACCAACTCAGATTTTTCTTCTTTCTCTTCGGACTTGTCCCTCAATCGATTAAGTGAATCCGGTGAGAGTTCTCGGTCCCGAATTGTTTGTGCTTGTGCGCCAACTACTTCCTTGGTCTCTTCCTCTTTTCCGAGCTTGAGGAACTCGGAGCCCCTTTCCTTTTCTTCTCTTTGGCCTGCTTCGGAGCAGTTTGTTGCGGAAGGACTTCTTCGTCACCAGATGGGGGCCTCATTGCAACATCCTTCCCGAGGCCTACAAAGGGAAAAAAAGATGAGTAAGCTCAAGAAGAAGCCCAAACGATAGCCGTTCTAAGAGAATTACCATGGTTGTGGGCCTCCCATCGACCTTTCGACAACTCCATCCAAGCACGCTCAGAGTAGAGTCTCTGTGACACCAGGCCCTCGACCCATTGCTTGAGATCCAAAATTGGGTCCGGCATCTGGGCCACAGCTACAACACCAAAAACATAGATGAGGATAAGAAGTAAAACAACGAAATTAAACATTCGAAGCGAAGTACTACTCACAATTCATGTTCCTTTTCTCAGGAAACGACATGTCTTCAGCAGGGATCAGGTCCGAAGTCCTTATTAGGACAAATTGGCCCATCCTGCCTCGGTCCCGAGATTCGTCTATACTGGAGCACGGAGCCCTACTGGCCCGACGAGCAAGCTCAGCCCCCTTTAATAGAATCGGGGACTGTAGAGGCACATAAGGTGATCGAGGGTAAAAGGACATCCCTCGATCTGCTTACAAAGAATCATAGGAGAATGACTATTCTCCAAAACAAATGATGGATCTGGCAAGGGTCACATCATACCTCTCGCAGAAGGCGAAGATGACAGAGTCTAAGGGACCCAACGTGAAGGGGTAAGTGTAAACACTTAGAAACCTCTCCACGTGGGTAGTAATTGATTCCTCGGGCGAAGGAACTACTACATGCTTTTTGTCCCAGTTGCATTCCTCTTTAACTTTGTTGAGGATGTCTTTGGTGATTGTACATATAAACCTCGAGACCGGCTCGCATCGGACGGGTATCGAGGAGGTATGTTCGATCTTAAAATTAGTGACAGTTAGGCACCCTGACGGAACGAATTCCTGAGAGTGGGGCTCCGTCGTAGCCTCACCACCAGCGGATCGTGATGAAGAAGCAACCTCTTTTTGCGGCACGGCTTTGGAAGTTTTCTCCATTGATGAACAAGAGAAAAGATAAATTAAAATAGTATGTAGTTTGATTAGAGTTCAAGAAATTTGGGTGCGGAAGTTGTAAAGCAAAGAGATTTTTTGAAGAAAGAGAAAGAGTAGGAAAATCTTTGAACGTAAAAGTTTGAATGAAAAACCACTAGGGCACTTATAGGTTGCTGGTGACGGTTCAGAATCAATGGTGGCCGACCAATGACTGATAGGCATTTAATGCCTTAGTAACTGGACCGACGGGACATTTTGGTATCCATTCGTAGCTTGCGTCATAGTCGGGTTCGTCACTTACGTCATTACCCATCGAGACGGAACTCGAAAATTCATATTGTTTCTCATCATCTTCTTATCTGTATACGGTCGAAACCGAGCTTGCCCTCGTATGACTAATCGAGACTGGAACATGATAGGTCAAGGTTCAACCTCGTGTTATATCGAGCTATAGTGCAAAGTTTGATTGCTGAGCTCATGACCCATAGACCGATCAAGATCGAGATCGGCCAAGATCGAGACCGAGTTAAATAACGGAAAGCCGAAATATTCGTACTCGAGCGAGGATCACGGCGGAAATCCCGGCACGCATCAAGAAGAAGCTGATTAATTAGTCAATCATGAGATTTCTTATTATATTTAGGAGTGTATCAAGAGTAGGACTCTCCTACTATATAAAGGGGGTCTGATCATTTGTAAGACACATTACATTTACGCAATACAAAGCAACATACTGCCTTCTTTTAGCTTTCAATATCTTGTTACTCTATTCATATATCATAGGAATCTTCACTTGGTTCGAGGGTGACCGAACTCGAGGGCCAAGACTATACGATTCGTTCGGTTGGCATTTATTTATTTTATAATCAATTCCAATTAATTTATATATTTTCTCAATTTGTGCCAAGTTATATCATATATCCTTAAAACTATGTATAAATTCAATTGTTATCCGGTTTTAAGGTAAACAAAAGCCAAGCACTATAACCTTGGGAGGTATAGTACGTGGTGTATTCATCATGTAGATGCCATTCTCATCAATCAAAAATCAACCAATTAAGGATGAGGCATGAGTAGACAAACTCCAGGTTATAAACATATAAACCAAACATTATGAGATATTTTAGAAGACAACATTGCTTGGCTAATTTATGTGACTCCATTATTAAAAAGTTTAGTAGCCCCTTCTGTTTTTAGCTGAAAAAAGTGCTACCATGCAATCAATCATCTATACATAAATGTTTAATTTCTTTCTACATTACACTATGTATTGTGTTAATTTGTGTTTTTCAATTGATTTTGGATAGGAGCGGAGCTGCATAGTCTCAAGCGGATTCAATTGGATATCCTTAGTCAGAATTTACCGAGTAAATAAAGTAAACAAAATTTGCTCAGTTCAGTCCCTTCTGTTTCTTTCAACTTTCTTCATGATAATTGTATTTTAATATTCATACCTTGGGAATTATGAAGACACCCATCCATCCACGTTCATGGTAAAATATGCCTGCATATATCCCTGGCCCCTAGAGGCTAGGTGGAGGCAGTGACCCCTATATATCAGAGTTAGGTACCTCATAAGAAGATGAATTATGTATGTATGTGTATAAACAAGCCATAAAGTTTCTACATCTTTTTTTCGAGATAACAAATAAAGTTGGTTTTAGATGATGGATCTGGTCCAGTGCTCGTGCTTCCTTAGAAACCCTAACGGCCCCGTAACAATAATATTGTAGAAGCTAGATTCTAACCTAGAGATAAAGCAAGCTACTTCTATAATTTGGCTTCTTAATTATTAAAAACTGCTCTTGGACTTGATAAATATTGATAACAGAACTAGAGTAGGAATATTAGGATAGGTGCACTAAGCTTCCGCTATACGTGGGGGCCGGGAAAGGATCGAACCACAAGATTTCTATTGTACGCACCCTTATCCTGCATTTTTTGCAAGAGGTTATTTTTATGGCTTGAACTCATGACCCTCTGGTCACATGACAACAACTTTACGAGTTACGCCAAGTCTCCCCTTCTTACTTACTATGTAAAGAACTTCTATAATATTAGAACTGTTTAATTTGTGATAGCTAGTTAATTATTATTTTAATCAGATTATCAATTAATATTTATCATAAAATCTATTGTAATTATCTTATAAGTGACCTAATTGTATAAGAATTTTATACATAATCAGTACATAAAACTTAAACTCAATTTAATTACCCTAATTGAACAAGACAAGAATCGAATTTGACTCTTCCTCGTGACAGATATAGTCTACTAGCTACGGTTCAATTGAATCCATAATTTTTATGAGATAGTGGTTGGATTGTCAATACTCATTAAATGTAGCAATTGGCAACGGCGTCTTCAAAATGGAATTTGGAAGTTAATGTAAAGAGAACTATGAGTTAGATTATACTTTAAGGTCGGTTGTTAGGGTGTTCGTATTAAAATGGCGATGACCACCCAACCAATGAACAAAACAAACATTTCGATTAAGACCCAAGGCACACTACTTATGGAGTTTATGTTGTGTGCTTCAATAGTGTTAAGAAACAAAAAAATTACTATCAGATTAAGTTAATTTATAACCATAAAATATTAATATTATGCGTGATGTCATTACATGAAAAAGGTGAAATAATCGATATGAAGAGGAATAAAGATGAAGAAGAAAAAGCTTGAGGCGTGATACAATCACAATATCAAAAGAGTGATTGTCTGTCTATGGAGTTATTAAAAATAGTCGATATGAAGTAATTGACGTTTCTATTTATAAAGGACATAAGCAGTTAAACAAATTTAAATTGAACCTTTTGCAGATTGTATTCCGCCAGTGATACCTTTTTACTAGATGTTTCATCTCGAATATCTTTTCACTAAATATTTCAACTGCGAACCTTTTACTAAAAAATAGTTCGAGATTGATATATTGATTGATGAGCTATTCAGTATCAAATATGAAAGAAAAATCGTTAAATTTTCGAGATTGATATATTGATTGGCAACTTGCTTGCTTTGTTTTTTAGTGTAAGATTTTTAGCAGTTGACGCTTAGAATAATAAAATAGATGGCATTTGTCGAGAAATGCAAAATCGTATGAGTATAATTCTTATTTTCTTTGTTGATTAATTGAATCGTTTCTTTATGAATTTCTATCCCAAACTCACCAGTGAAAAATATTATGCGTTAATAAAAGTACAATCACCAGGATACGAACAGGATCAGAGAAAAGGTTTATTCTCAAATTTCTTTTGAAGTGATGGTTCTGCTAATTTATACTATTTCATTTAAAGTGTATATATTTGTAACCCGTAGTCTATTTCCCTCATAAATTAAGGAAAGAGCTTTATTGTCTGGTCGGTTTTAGTAAAATTGCTATTTTCTACGATAGATCTGCTGGTCAGTTCTGTGTTTGGTAGTCCTTAATCGGGAAATATCTTAAGTATGATGCAAGCAATTTAAATTTCACAAAATAGTCCATATTTATTTAGTAATTTATGCTAAATTGGAATATGATTTTCGTTCATTCATTTTTTCTTTTGCATATAAATAATCATAGTTAAATTGATTCCATCAGTATTTTACCTGATTGGTTCTTGATCAACTTAGAATTGACTACTTTTGGTTATTCCATCTCAAGCTTTCTCTCATTTGTTCCATTTTAACAATCTAGTACCTTCTATTCCGAGCTATATATCTCAAATTTCTAAAAAAGAAAAATTATTTCCCTACAAAGAAATATCATATATTTAATATTATACTATCAAAAACTGATCTGCTACCCACTCGTCAAGAAATATATTCAGTTTTATTACCTAGACTTCTTTCATTTAGATATAATTAAAATTTTCAATCCTCATCTTAGATGGTGTTCAAGAAAAAGCAATTCTGGATAAAAATCCGTGACTTTACCTTCCTATCAAAAGATTCCACTAAGAAAATAAGTCAAGGTAGTGAGGATAAGAGTAGCATATATATTTTAAACCTAAAGGACTGAAAAGAAGAATTACGGGCAGTGGGTTAAAATATGTGTGCATCGAATGCTTATACTTATCCAATAAATATATAGCAATATATGTCTTTACAAATATGGTTATCAAAAATGATGATTAATTTAAGATGTACATTCTTCATCTTACTTTATCACTTAACTATGACAATTAGCAGAGGTGTATTGATAGTAGCCTATATTATATAATTTAGCCGTTATTTACACTCTAGTTTAACAGCACTTTATTAATATTTGAATATTAAAAGATAACAAAATGCTCTAATTGAAAAATTTATGTTGTGCAAGAGCCACTCCGAGCTAGGAGGGAGATAAAGAGCATTTTGGGGTCAATTATAAACATACAACACTACAAAAAAATCTCAATTGCTAACGAATTTTACCAACTAACCGAATTTGTTAGTGTATTAGCAACAAATTACTAACAAAGTCGTAACTGATTTATTTTGCAAAATTTGGTAACAAATTCCTAATGAATTGCCAACCAAAATTCTACCAACGAAATAATTTAGTTGGTAAATATGGCGGGAAAAATTGGCGCCTAATCTAGAAACTGCCTACTAACGAATTACCAACTGAAATATTACCAACAAACACTTTTTGTTGGTAACATTACCAATGAAGTATGTATATGTTGGTAAATATGATGGAAAAAATGAAGTATAGTTTATTGACAGATTAGTAACGAATACCAACCAATTATTTACCAACACAAGGACTTTGTTGCTACTTTTACTAACCAATTTAAAATACGTTAATAAATCACCAACCGAATAGTATATGTTAGTAAACTTTCCAACGGATACTAAATCGGTTGGAAATCTTCACTAACAAATGAAGATTGTGGTTTGTAATTTATTAACATATTAAAATTAGTTGTTAATATTACTTACAATACAGAATTTGTTAGTAATTGCTACCCACCGAGCCTAGATTTGTTGGTAAATTACTATATAATATTGAAATAGTTGAAAATTTTACCAAAATTAAAGAATAAAAAAAGATTTTCCCTTAAACAAAGCTTTTCTTATGAGAACCTTTGTCTGTATTTTCTTTTATACAATAAACATTTATTCAATAAACTATTCATTGTATACTAGTATTATATATGGCATGCTAATATTGTAAGTAAAATAAAATACCCAAAATAAATAAAAATAAAGTTATTTTTGGTTTGAATATTATATTTTAAATTAAAATATTGTGGTATATTTGTATGAACACAATATTAGAATATTGTGGTGTATTTCAAATTAGAATATTATGTACATTTATATATAATAACACGTTAATATTAATTACAAGTAAAATAAATTATACACAACAAATAAAAATAAAGGTATATTTGATTTGAATACTATATTCTAAATTAGAATTTTATGGTATGTTTTTTTTGAATATGTAATGTTTGGTTTGAATATGGATTTTAAATTAGAATATTGTGGTGTGTTTGGTTTAAATATTATATTCTTTTAACAATATTTTGGTATGTTGGTTTGATTTATATATTCTTCATTAAACTATTGTAATTTGGTATATTTGGTTTGAATATTGTATTTTAAATTAGAATCTTGTGGTATGTTTGCTTTGAATACTACATTTAAAATTAGAATATTACGGTATGTTTGATTTAAATATTATATTCAAAATTAGAATATTATGGTATGTTCGATTTGAGTATTGTATTCCAAATTAGAATATTGTAGTTTATTTTATTTGAATATCATATTTTTCATTAGGATGTTGTGCGTGTATTGGTTTAAATAGTATATTTTAGTATTTTATTTTAGTTTAGATATTCTATCCAAAGTTAAAACATTTTCACCTTATTTTTATTTTTCCGTTGATTTCCATGGAAGAAAAGAAGAAACGATGAAAGACTTAGAGAAATTTATGGGGTTTGGACTTTTTGGTGAGAAGGTACGTATAATCCCAATTCCTTAAAACGTGGATGATGGAGTATTTTCCTAATTAAGTTTTTAATAAAAAATTTACTTAACGACTTAGATCTATGTTTATATTTTTTATCTTTATCTTATCCCAAATTGTCACGATTAGGAAAAACAACATCTCATCAATAAC
>ML417453.1:39289-95486 GCA_005239525.1 Nicotiana knightiana
GTAATTGTGCAAGTGCTGAGACAAGTACATCGAGTGGTCACTCAGGCGCGTAATCGTATCAGCCGGAGACTTAGTAGTAAGTTGCTTTCCACGCTTCGACCCGCCTCACCTGGAATCTCCTTTCCCTATATCTAATGTGTTCTGTCTACTTTTATTCCAAACAGTAATTGTACTAGTTTTGTATATTCTATTAGATGTAGTACACTTGCGAGACCAAAATTTGAGGATTTTTAGCAGATGTTCATAGTTGTATTTGCTATTCATTATTTTGTTTTATGTTTTGTTTATATTATGTAGATTGATGAAGATATATATCATATTATTTTATCAAGATCCCTCAAGCTACTACGTACGACTTAATAATTTTTACTATTTAATTTTGAAAGCACTATGGGCGATCAATTGTGGTGGATAATTTATGATTGGCTAGTTGAATGGAAACATTGAGTGCCTTCACGACCTATGATGACAACGGGGCGCTAATACAAACACACTAAAATAATAATTGGAGCAAAGTTGTGTCCTCCATAGCTTGTAGTTTCCTTCAATTCTTAGGCATATCTTCATCACTCTTCTATAGGTGTAATGTATCTTTATTAGGGGCGTACGCAGGAATTTTTACAAGCGGTGTCAAAATTTGTAGAAGTACATGAATATTCTTAGTCTATTAGTTTGTATGAGTTTCAAGTTAGAAAAGGTCATGTGTTCAATTTTTAACCATACACCTTTTAGAGTAAAATAAAGCACATAACCAATGCACCAAGAGATAATTTATGTCAAATGGTGTCAAAATTTTCTACTTATCTGTTTTCTCACAGTATTAATACATATATCTAGTAAAAAATCTTGACCAATCGATGTCCGCATCGCCGAGAGTGGATACTCCCCTGATCTTCACGTTATTTACTTTTTCATATAAGATAAATTAAAAGTATTTTGTGCATATATATATATACATATATATATTAATATTTTTATGTAATTTTATTTTTTATTTATTTGTATGTTATTACTTTGTAAAATATTAAAAATTAATTATATATATGTTAAAAGTATTTGTGTGTGTGTGTGTGTGTATATATATATATATATATATATTATATTTTGTAATTTAAACATGAGTGCAATTATTTTTATTTTTTTATACACATAGTTTGGTGCAATTATAATTTATTATATTATATAATAATTTAATAACCAAAGATACACGTATAAGTCATGTGACTAGTTACTAATAAAATAGTAGAAGAGTTTAAAATGAAATTACTAAAATACTCAAAAAGAAAAATAGAAAAAGCAATGTAAATTAGAAAATTTCCAAAGACACAAAAAAAAAAAAAAAAAAAAAATTCAATAAAAAGAACGGAAAAAATAAAGAAGAATGGCGCCTCTTCCCCATCTCCTAAATCTGATAGAACTCCCGCGACACTCCCGCCCCCTCTTCCCCATCTCCTAAATCAGATAGAACTCGCACGCAACTCCCGCCACTTTCAATTTCTTCTACCCACGACCACAATATAATATGCTAAATCCTTGCCATTATTTTTCCTAACTGAAAGATTATCTCAAGCAGCCTCCCCCAGCTATCGTTTGGATTCTTCTCAATTTCACAATCCATTCGGGGTTAGTGGTAAATATTTTTTTATCAATCTAATTATTTCTGTATATTGTAGATATGTTGATACGCTATATTTGTTTGGTTATATAGATATTGAATCAGTATATTGTTTGTGCACTTCCGTTTATGTTCCTTGAAAGTGGAGAGTTTTGTCTCAGGATCTCTGTATTTGTCTCTTGTAGGACACTCCCATCTTACGTAGATTAGCGGGGCATGTTCATTCAAAGTTCTCGTCCTTACTCTTTGTTTTTCTGGATAATCTACTAGTTAAATTTACGGAGGTCCCCTCTGTTAGACCTTAAATTTGGACGTATAGGGATCTTGTAGGAAAGCATCTTCCTGTGATATATTCTAACTTGTAAAACATAGCTGGAGTGTGGTTTCGCAGGTATAATTTAGTTGAAACATCTGCAGCCTGATGTTTAAGTGAAAATTGTGTTAAATCTTTGCTGGTAGGGGTGGGTGACGGTCGGTTCGGTTTATTGATTTTCGATTTTGTAATATTAATAACCAAATCAAACCAAAGTATTTACGGTTCGGTGCGGTTTTTTCAAAGTTTGGTTCGGTTATTTTCGATTTATTTTTTCGGTTATAAACGGTTCAAGAAACTTCCGATGATCATAAAATGCAAGGAACTTTGTTCTAAATCAAGTCTATTGAGTGCTTTCACTGGAACGGATTAACAAAATTTACAATTAGAGTAACGTGGAAATTAAAACAGATCAATGTTTAGAGAATCCTGGAATAAACAAATTAACAAACACCAATCTAGCATTCTTGTTGTACTGGAACAGATCAACAAAGTTCTGTTTCTAGTAGCCTACTACTACCGTTTCTAGTTGCAACAATTAATAGTATATATGAAACTATAAAGTCTAATTCTATTATTAAGAGTTAAAAGATGAAAAAGTGAACTTTAATCCAGGATATATTACAGTATTTAAAATAAAATAGTAAAATTAATTTAATAAAAGTCAAAAGATGAAAAAGAAAACCAGTATATAAAAGAGTCTTAAAAGCATAATCCTCTTTCTTTTTTCTAACTTTATTATATATTGTAGTTCTTGCCAAGTACAAGGAATTGAAAATCCAAATATTTAGAAATTAAATGTGGAAAAGAGAAAAGAATCTTAGTGTATTTTTTAATAAATTAAAAACTGTGCACCGACCGAAAAACCGATTTAACCGAAATTCACGATTCGGTCAATTTTTTCGGTTCGGTCGGTATTATGCCCACCCCTATTTGCTGGTGTCAATCAATTGAATGATTCTATGAGTGTATGGTCTGCTTTTGTGATCTAATTGACAAGGCATATAATAAGCAATTTAAACATAAGGAATAACGAACCAATTACATAAAACTGGAGGTCAATGAGTTCAGTGTGGGAACTGAAAGGTGCTAGTGTTAGTTTCTTAGCAGCAGATGTTTATCTCTATAAAGTAGTAGCCTTTTCACCATGTAATCTCCCAAGGATGCAATTTTGTATCTAAATATTTGAAAGTTTGTGTTAATTATAACGGGGATTTGAGGCCTAATTTTTTATTATTAGTATTCTGTTTTTACTGTCCAAAGATTTTTAGAAATCAATAAATGCTACTGTAATATTTTCACATTATCAGGAAAGAAAGTTTGTCAGAAAAATGACTTCAAACCGTGAGTGGATGTACAAAAGGTTAACGAGAGGTTTGTATAATCCAGCATTCCCAAGAGGTGTTGAGAAATTTATTGAGTTTGCAAAGAATCATCATGAAGGGAGGGATGGTGAGAGACTAAGGTGTCTATGTAACCGAAAAAAGTGTCAGAATAGAAATTTTGAAGATGTTCTTATGGTCCACGAGCATTTATTGCGTGATGGCTTTGTACCTGGATATCATATATGGTACTTGCATGGAGAAAATGAGGTTACGATAAATATAGATCAACATGAAGAGACACAAAATTGTGATGAGACTATGAATAATGCATCAGCAAATATGGGTCCAATTGATGAGCCTGGGTTATCTACCTCATACCATAGAATGGTCCTTGATGTTGTTGGCTCCTCATTCGATCCGAGTGATATGGATGAATTGCCGAACCCTAATGCACATAAATTTTATGATATGATTGATGCTGCAAATCAAGAGGTGTGGCCTGGCTGTGAAACACATTCTCAATTGTCAACTATTGCACGTTTGTTGCATATCAAGTCTGAACACCATTTGTCTGATAGATGTTTTGATGACATTTGTCAATATGTGAATGAGATGATTCCTCCTGATAACTTGATGCCAAAAACTTTCTATGAAACTAAGAAGTTAATGCAGGGAATGAACATGCCAGTAGAAAAAATTCACAGTTGTATTAATGCTTGTATGATTTATTGGGGAGAAGACAGTGAACTTAGCCATTGCAAGTTTTGTCGTCATCCCAGGTACAAGCCTACTAGGAAAATATCTAATTCAAAGAGAAATCTTGTACCATTCAAATAGATGTACTACTTTCCCCTTACTCCACGGTTGCAACGCCTATATGCTTCCGACATGACTGCCGCACACATGCGATGGCATGCCGAGCATGAACTTGAGGAAGGTGTGATGTGTCACTGTTCAGATGCACCGACATTGAAACACTTTGATAAGATGCATCCATCTTTTGCAGCTGAAAGTCGTAATGTCAGATTAGGGCTATGCACAGATGGTTTTCAACCATTTGGACAAACAGGTCAACAATATTCATCTTGGCCGATAATTGTGACACCATACAACTTGCCGCCTTGGATGTGTATGAAAGAGTCCTATTTTTTTTTGTCGGTTAGAGTTCCTGGGCCGAAGAACCCTAAGCAAAAACTTGATGTTTTCTTGTAGCCTTTGATTGCAGAACTAAAAAATCTGTGGAGTACAGGTGTGGACACATATGATATCTCTAAGAAGCAAAATTTTAACATGCGAGTTGCTTTGATGTGGACAATTAGTGATTTTCCTGCATATTCGATGTTGTCTGAATGGGGTACTGCGGGGAGGCTAGCATGTCCATATTGTATGGAGAATTCAGATGTTTTTACTTTGACAAAAGGTGGAAAACAGTCATGGTTTGACAATCATCGTAAGTTCCTACCATTGGATCATCCATACAGAACTAATAGAAATTCATTTATAAAGAATAAAGTAGTCACAAAGCATCCTCCTCTGATACGGTCAGGTGATAATATATTGAAGGAGATAAATGAATTGGGGTTGAAAAAGGTGACAGAGCTTGGGGATGATATTGTTAATGGCAAAATTAGCAAGTTTTCGGGTTGGAAGAAAAAAAGCATATTTTGGGATTTGCCATATTAGAGTACAAATCTCATTCGACACAATCTAGATGTTATGCACATCGAGAAAAACTTTTTCGAGAATGTGTTTAACACAGTGCTGGATGTAGATGGTGAAACAAAAGATAATGCCAAATCTAGAGAAGACTTGAAAGAGTTCTGCCGACGCCCTGAATTACATGATATTGGTGACGAATATCCGAAAGCTTGTTACACACTAGACAAGAAGTCAAAAAAAGTGTTGTGTGAATGGGTGGAGAATCTGAAATTTCCAGATGGATATGTCTCAAATATGTCAAGGTGCGTGGACATGAAAAAACATAAATTGTTTGGTATGAAAAGCCACGATTGTCATGTATTCATGCAAAGATTGGTCCCTATTGCGTTTCGTGAGTTATTACCACAAAAAGTTTGGGAACCACTTGCTGAGATGAGCCTTTTCTTTAGGGATCTCACATCAACAGCAATCCGAGAAGATGATATGGTCAGACTTGAACAAGAAATACCTGAAATACTTTGTAAATTGGAGCGTATATTCCCTCCCAGCTTCTTTGATTCAATGGAGCATCTCCCCGTGCATCTTTCTTACGAAGCAAGGATAGCAGGTCCGGTGCAATATCGATGGATGGACCCATTTGAGAGGTAAAATTTCATTGATATTAATTCAAGCACTTCATTTTCATCATGATAAATAACTCACAATTTTAGCTTATGTGTTATTTACAGAAATCTTCGAAAATTAAAAAATAATGTTCGAAATAAGGCACAAGTTGAAGGATCTATATGCAATGCGTATTTAGTTGAGGAAGCTTCATCTTTTTGTTCACACTACTTCGAACCTCATGTTTACACATGACATAGGAAAGTTCCACAGAATGATGATGGTGGTATAAGTGAAAGGGATGAACGCGATGGTAATATTTCTATATTTACCTATCCAGGTAAAGCATTTGGGAGATGTAAACCAAGATATATGACTGAACAAGAATTTGATGCAGCTCATATTTATATTTTATTAAATTG
The DNA here is from genome assembly GCA_005239525.1 of Nicotiana knightiana. NCBI lineage: Eukaryota > Viridiplantae > Streptophyta > Magnoliopsida > Solanales > Solanaceae > Nicotiana > Nicotiana knightiana. The sequence goes on from ML417453.1 coordinate 45,227, forward strand.
CCCAAAAGTACACCCATATATTGAGTAAGACTTCAAGCTTTTTTTTTTCATTTATAGATTAGCAAAATCATCAAAACACTTAACATATAATTTTCTTGGATGTGATTCAAAGGATTTTTATTGACTCCCTTCGTCAAAATTTCCCACAAGTTACGGAGAGGGAAGTGGATAGGAAACTTGATGAAGATTTTGCATCATGGCTTAAAAGATATGTGAGTACTTGTACAATATCCTTTCACTTACCTCACTTATAAGAAACTCTAATTATTTTTCTTTTATAGGCACGAGACCACATAGATAATCAGTTCATCAAGGCCCTTGCATAAGGTCCTTTTCGAACAGCGCAATCATGGACTGGTTATATTGTCAACGACTTTAAATTTCACACTAAAAGCCGCAGTTCTTCTAGAGCATCTAACAACATCGGTGTATGCATAAAAGGAACTAATTATAGTGCAGATAATAATGACCACTATGGTGTGCTAACTGATATCCTTGAATTGTAGTACAAGGGTAGTGAGTATATAAAGAGAACTGTTTTATTTAAGTGCGAGTGGTTTGATCCCACACCAAAGGCAGGAATGAAGATTCACCCAAAATATAAACTTGTGGATATCAACCATGAAAAGAAATTAAAAAAGTATGAACCATTTTTTTTAGCAATGCAAGCGGCTCAAGTGTATTATACAGCTTATCCTAGCTTACGGCATGATAAGAGTGACTGGTGTGCTATGTGCAAAATAAAAGCACGGGGTGTTGTGGACATGCCTCCATCATCTTCACAGTCAACTCCGACAGATGGTGTTGAGGCATTTCAATCTGATGAAGATGGTTTAACATTTGGCGTGATACCTGACAATGAAAATGTTCTCCTGAATGATCCAAATGGTGAATTCATAAACATAAGAGACGAGGATGATGATTTAGATGATGAGGTAGAACTTGATGTTGAACTTGGATCGGATGAAGATGAAGATGAAGATGAGGATGAGGATAATGAGGATGACGAGCCATATGATGAAAATGACAGTGAATAGAGTCAAAGTGCTTCAATCTTTTCAACTATTGATTTTACATTTCTAGAGAAAAATGTTCCTAGATTTCAGATTTTATGGGTTCTCATTTTTTTTTTTGAACTTAAGTATTTGTATTTAATAGTTTTTTCGCTTGCTTGTTTGACCGGTTACCCTCACTTTCATTTTGTGAGGAGTAGTAGTTGTATTTTGTAAATGTAGTAAGAAATACTTATAAAGTAAATTTGTTCCTTTTCATATGTTTGTCTTTTTAATCTGCCATATCTACATTAATACTTGTATGCCTTATTTTTTCATAGCATTCTGTTTTTGGAGTAATGCTTCAGTTAATTACACTTGGAATAATATATCAATTAACTACTTATTATTGTATCCAATTAGATTTGATCGTAATTCATCAATTATGTTATTTGTTCATCCACATATGACTTTGGAATGCAGATATGGCACCTAGGGGAGCTGGAGCACGTAGATATACTGAAAATAGAAATGCAAACTCACAGAGATCTCTTGATATGTTGAATCCCACATCTAATCAGCCACCTGAACCTCCGGTTGTACAAACGCCACATTCGAATGCAGCTATAAACAGATTCGTACCATCTTCATCTTCTGATCTTGGTATACCTGGAGAGGAAATCCGATCAGCAAGTTCGTCAAACACAACTGGTGGTAACCGTGTCCCAGTTACAATCGTCCTGGGAGGGTAAGAGTACAAGTGTCGCCTATTTATATTTTTTCATTTATTTCTGTTTTGGGCTTATCTAGTGTGTATATGTGCATCTTTTCATCAGTAGGAGTACATGGCAGGAGATACAATTTTAGTTGATCGTTTGTTGTAAATAAAATACTCAATAATGTCGTTGATGTGTGCTAATAGCTTAATGTTTTAATTTCAGTATCCTATTTTGACTTTGGATTGTTAAATATGAATTTCTTGATTGCAAAATATTGTCTACATAAGTGTATGACACCATTGTTGCTACTTTATCTTTTGCCATCTTGTACGACACTCTTTCCCACAAGTTAAACAGTTCAAAATCTGTGATACCATCTCATAAATAATTTGTTATATTTTGGAATGAAAAGAATAATATATAAGTATCAGTGCATCTTTGTGAAGTCATACTTGGTAGTTTAGAATCTAGAAAGATAGATACATATTTAGACTACTGGGACAGACATGTTGAGGAACAATTTGTTATAGTATTCTAGTTAGGATGTAACAACTCATTTACTGCAATTCGTTTCTTATTTACTAAGTCTGGAGCCGGGCAATGAAGTCGCTCGATCTGTCACAAAAATCTTCAAGGAGAAACTAGATCATGAAGGACGTAATTGAAAGTCTGTTACACCAGAGACAAAAGACTTCTATTGGGAAGAGTTTAAGGTAAAGTTATAGTACTAATTATCATTTTAATAATGGACTTTGTACATTAAATTTCTGTTGTATCAATCTCGTGTTTCATCTGTTCTGTGCGCATTCCAGAAAATAGTGGTTCGGGGCTTCTGACATCTCTGATTTGATTAATAGTAGGGTGGGTAGCCAAACAAAATCTGGTTAGTAGTCTGTTCTAACCATCTGGTTCTGGTTCATCTGTTCTGTGCCCATTCCAGAAAACACTATAGTTCTTTACTTTGTTAGTTTCTGGACAAATAATTTCAGTAGTCCGGCCTAAAATGTGGAATAAATCATGATATCGTGAATGAGCTCCTAATTATTTTATCTACTGCTATTAATTCTATCGGAAGTAGAATGTTATCCATCTCTTACATCTTTGAGAAACCTTGTAATCATGGTTATGTCCTTCTAGTTTCGTCATACTGGTGCTTTTTTCTTCAGAATATCCTTCTGCCGAGTACATATGTGATACATCGGACATTCTCCTGAATCACATTGCTGAAGCTCTCTGGCTCAAAAATCACTCGTTCACTGGATGACTCGTTCACCAGATGACTCTTCAGTTACTCCATCCTTCCGACACTCACGCTCATAGATGGCTTCAGAAATTCCTAGTACCCCTTCAAAACTAACTGCCTGCTGACTTATTTCAACATCATTATTCTCTACTGACAAGGCTCTATATATGCTTTAGTGTTGGCATTTCGCCCATTGGTTTGACGTAATCAGGTCCTTCACCAAGCTCTATGGTCTTGTTACTTGTATTCATCTCCTTAAGCTTGTATACATGGCTATTATTCTCCACAGACGGATGAGAGTGATTGCTCTCAACCTGCTGAGATTCCATGGTTTGTATATTCTCTTTTCTACTGCTTACCACTTCCGAAAACCAAGTTCTTGCTATATCTCCTTGAGATGCTTCAGCATTTTCAGTCTGGGTATTCTGCTTAACCGTCCCAGCAACCCATTGTTATTCTTTAAGATTGAAGAATGAAGCAAAATCACCATTACTTGACGGGATTCCCCTGCACACCTCAGTGAATGGTGGCAATCCAATACCTATTTTTCTATGCAATTCCATAGCATTTTCCCTGTTACTTCTTGTGCTGCACTCAACCCTATTATCCTTAGATTTTAAGCTACCTTTATACCTTTGGGAAATGCAACTCCCCCACCCTATCACGTCCTTCTTTAAATATTTTCCCACTAAAACTCATGTTGCACTGTACATCACTTTTTACAAAGGGTGCTCGCTGAAAGGCTTCAGTTTTTGGTAAATGAGAACTTTCATCTAGAAAATATGTAAAACCAGGGACAGCATGCAGTTGAGCTATCTGCGTCATCCCATTTGAACCATCTCTACTTCTTGCCGGTCTTATGATAAGATAGGTTGAAGTGCTTTGGCCCATCAATAGATTGATTAGTCGCTTCACATGAGGACTCTTTATGCCTTCCACTTGGACTAAATTGATCTGATGCTTTGGAAGCAATCCTACACGCAACAGATACATGAAATTACCTGTGAGAAAATTTTGGAAATGCTACAGAAAATATAAGCAATCACGGGAATTGCAAGTTAGATGAAAGACTATATTTTCTCACTCGTAGAAAACTCCAAGTAATAGCATAGCACATAGCAAATGTCCTGAGGTTATATTCATAGATCAAAGTGGTGAAAAAATTTCCAAATTTTAAGCACTACGCCATATATCATTATATGCGTTTTACAGAAGTGCACATTTGTGTTAAAGGAACAGCTAAGTTTTTAGTGGATAGACTTAGCTGAAGTGTCTTCTGGCTCGCTGTATCATCTTTCTAGCAGCCATTTTAAAATGTCTTTTCAACTCATCAATAAGAACAACTAAAGGAGGCGGTTCTTGAAAACCTGTATCTTGCTTTTGATTGCTACTTATTGGTGACAGAATCTCATACCGGTGGACGATCAACAAGCCACTGTCCAAAGTTTTTAGAGAATCTGGATGAATAACCAGATGTTAATTTTAATTAAGTACATAATGGGATTAAGAATGAATCTCATGTAACCTATAAGTATATACTATAAAGTTGTGTCAATAGTTGTATGCTAGAGTCACAGACTGGAGGGGAAGTTTCTTTCTTGTGGTGAGCAAAAGCTAGTAAAGGACTTCTGAAAGTATTTCTATTAGTTTATTCATCATTCTTTTGGATATTTTGTGACTCTGTTAGATGTGTTCTGATGAACTGGAGTCTCCTTGTTCAAGATCACATCTGTATTTTCCTTCCATGTGTATGTAAGCGATTGCTTCCTTTCCTGCAGAAGAATAGGAAATTTTGATAGTTTTTCCAGTTCATGAAGATGCATTAGAGCATGTGCTCTTCACTGCACGGGATATAGTGTTTATTCAACTATTTTAATATGTACTTTTTTTTTGATAAGGTGAAAATTAATATTTTGATGTAAGAAAAAGGAAATGGTAATATTCTAGAATTATTTTGTTTCAGTTTGGGATTTTATGTGCATTAAGTGAAAAAATTGCTTGTTTTAGTATTTTGCCGTAGATCCATTGGTGATGTTTTATCTCACGGTATAATCTGTTGAGGAATTTGTTGATTGTGTCTAGTACTCTCCTTTTTATTTGATAAGGTGTTTCTAGTAGTCCCCTAAATGGCTCTTTTGCTGGTTCAAAAATAAATATCAAGGAGTGTCGGTTGAGTGTATAGATTCCACTCCCTTCAATCCTTTTATGCCTATTTTGATCACTAAGCAGCAGTTGCATCTTGTTTTGTTCTGCATACTTCTGGGATGTCTTTGTCAGCTGATTTCAAGCTAACCTTGCTGAAGTCTGATTGTGGAACTCCTGACACTATTGTTATTTGCCCCATACTAAAGCTGCTATGTCCACTATTTTGATATATACTTAAGTAGTAATTATCTTTTTTATCAGTAAGATACATCATCATGTAACCCAAATGCATAGCTTTTCCAATCCTTTTTTTCTACATTGAACATGAGCTCATTTTTAAGTGATTTCAGTTTTTCTGCCATAACTTTTAGAGCACATAGCATCACTAAGTGTGTATACTTAGAAAAGCTATAGACATGTAAATAAATATCAAATCAGGATGAATTTTGTCTAAAACCTTCCTCTAAGAAGACGAGTAAGCATTGCTAACAATCTGTAAAACACGTAACTCAACCAATTAAAACAACAAAAGGACATCAGTTGTCATGCTACAAAATATCATAATAAGCAACAAATGAGAACTGTGTAGATTCTTCTTTTTTTGTTGAAGATTTTAAAGAAATGAGAAATGTAGATTCTTCCGGAAACCAATTTCCTGCTAAATCTCCTTGAGATGCTTCAGCATTTTCATTGTGGGTATTCTTCTTAACCGTTCCAGCAAACCATTTTGTTGTCTTGGGATCACGGTTCTTTCTTAGTATTTGGTTTATGATCTCTGTTATTAACTTGATTTCTAGATCAGAAACGATTTCAATGGGACACTGCAATTGAAGGTGCCATAAAGGATAAGTTTATGAGAAAATGTGCAGAACGATACAAGGGTATGCTATATGAAGCAAGACAATGTGAGAAGAAGCGCAACAATATTCCAGTATCTATTTGGAATAGTTGGAAGCCTCACAGGGAGACTGAGGCTTTTAAAGCCAAGTCCACGCAATGCTCAAGGAATCGACTAAGTGAGAAAGGTGGCGAAGGGTCTGGTCCCTCACGCCATACAGGAGGCTCCAGATCTAACCAAGAACATGCAAGACTACTGGTATATTCATTTCTCTTTAGCCAAGTTATAATTCCTCCAAAGCTAGTGATTATGTATTAATATAGTGAATGTGATTTTCAATTTTAGGCTAAAGAACTAGGAAGACCACCTCATCCACATGAGCTTCTGAAGAAGACGCATGTCAAGGCAAACAAGGAGTTTGTGGACCAGAAATCTAAGATCACATATGTAAGTTACTATAGCTTGGCTGTTCAGTTTTGGTATCGTTTATGATAAGATATTACCTTCCATAAAAAATGTATGCTGCTAGTTGTACAGTTCACAGAGTTCTCATTTGTACAATTCCATAAAAAACAGATGCTGCTAGTTGTAGCTTTCTCTGCCAAAAAAAAATACAATGTCTTTAAGGTGTTGTTATTGAAATTTGAGTTCTCAGTTTTGTTGCCTTTATGACTGTGTTCTTGATGTTTTCTCTTTCAAAAGTTATTATTAAATAGTTTATATCATATATTTTTTTTGTTCAAAATACCATAATTAGCTAAGTGATCAGTCAGTTTGTTGCCTTCATGATATATATGTGTTAGACGTATGCAACAACTTCCTTATTTCCTCCGCATGCTCTACAATTCCCCATGGTGTACTCCACCTTCCATACAATACCTGAGTGCATGAAGGATAACTACTGCCTCTGCTTCGGTGTTTGTAGTTTCATGAGTCTCCTGTCCATGTGCATAAATAATATCCCCTAATGCATCTCGTAGACAGTAAAAAATTGAACTCTTGCATGGGTTCCCCCTCGTAGCACCATCTGTATTCAATTTTAGCATCCTTCTCTAGGAAACTCCCGGATGATTCATTGAGCTCTTTTAAATTATTTTCTTATAGAATTTTTGCATTTAAATTTACTCATTTGTCCTTTGGATTTATAGAATATAGATATTCCTCTAAGAAAATATTTTTTTGAATATGACAATTGGATCTGTAGTGCATCTGTTTTTTATAAGGTATGTGTGTCATTATATTATTTATACACTTGCATCTTCTTCTACTATTTCTTTTGGGTTTTGTATCTTAATCTTTTCCCTTTTTCCTCTTAAAGTAGTATAATATATGTGGGATTGAAACTCCTCTGAGATTCATAACTTTATTCTTTATTAAGAATATTAGGTTCTGTAGCTATGTCTAATACTGGGTTTTGAGTTCTTAAAGGCATGTGATATTCTCAGCATTTTCTTTGTGACTCCTTGTTCCCAGTAGCAAGCTTCTCTTTAATAACTTTATAACTGTCTTGCCTGATTCTTCATACAATTGTATCATAAAATGAGAGTTAACACTCTCTGAACATGAGTTAGACATCCATCTTACTTTACCTTTAAGATTTTATAAACCTGCACATATAAGCTATATAATATGTCACTTTCGAAAATTATTACTTCTTTAGCTGAAAGTATAACAAGTTGATGACAAACAAGTAATGCAATTTGTAGGGAAAACGCTATTATGGACATCAAAACAATTGTCTTTAAGGTGTGGTATTGATAATTGAGTTTTCAGTTTTGTTGCCTTTCTTACTGTGTTCTTGATGTTTTCTCTTTCAAAAGTTATTATTATAGAGTTTATATCATATCTTTTTTTGTTCAGGATGCCATAATGTCTAAAATTGCGTCTGCATCTCAGCCTGAAGATGGGTCTAGTGAGCCTCCTGAAGTTGACTTCTCACAAATTTATTTGGAGGAAGTCAGTGTTAAGAAGGCGCGCATTTATGGTCTTGGTTCTCAAGCTCCTTTCTATGGGCATGTTGGTGCATCCTCTAGTTCGATATCTCCACTTCAAGATCTAGACTTTAATGCTCGGGTAAATGAATGTGTCGGACATCGTTTGCAAGAAATTAAGGAAGAGATGAAGCATGAGATGAGCTCAGAGATAAGAGAAGAGATTAGACAAGAAATGAGAGAAGAAATGCGTGAAGAACTGCATGAAGAAATGAGACACGAAATGCAACAAGAGGTGCGTGAGCAAGTTGATCAACTACTCCAAAATCGTCTGTCGGTCCTCATAGGTGGCTTACCTACACCGCCTTCTCGTAGACATGACTCGTCAAATGACACGAGTCATATTTAGATTTATTTTAGCTTCTTTTATGTTAGACACATCTTGGATTATGCTTTAAACTTCATGACAAATGTTATTATTGTTTATTGTTTTAGTATGTTTTTTGAATTATTTAATTATTTTTTTAAGATATTTTAAAGCTTTAAATTGATATTAATACGATTAAAAATAAAAAATTTAATATACCCATTTAATTCGTAATAGTTGGTAACTCATTAACAATATGTTAGTAAATTTTATGACGAATTACTAACGTAATTATTAAAAATAAATAGCCATATTTGCCAACGAATTTTAAAGTTGTTTGTAAATTACCAACAATTTACTAAATAGCATTTTCATAGCTAAAATTACCAACCGATTGCCAATGTATTTTTAAAAATATACTATCAGATTTACCAACCAAGTTGGTATCCATTAGAATAGTTGCTAACGGTATACTAAAAGAATTTATCTTGTTACTATATTTACCAACCAGTTACAAACACAATTTCAATAATGAAAAACCAAATTTACTAATCATTTTCTATCTGTTAGTAAAGTTCTAACAGACTTCCAACCGAATCTTGGTTAGTAAATTTACCAACAAAAATCTTGGACTCAAGATTAAAAAATTACCAACAAATTCATTTAGTGTTTACTAACTGATTTTTAGTTGGTAATTTTACCAACAAATTCAATAGGGTTGGTAAAATTTACCATCGAGCCTTTTAGCAACAGATCAACATCCGTTGGTAATCTGTTAGTAACTAAAATTTCCAATCAATTTACCAACAATTTTTTTTGTTGGTAATTAGGGATTTCTTTGTAGTGCAAGGTCAATCAAAGGATAGTCGGGACAAAAAGAGTGAGAAAAGCAAGGAAGGATGAAAAAGGGACCGCGGACCTGGGCGCGCAACTGATCGCGGAGTAAGGCAGTACATGGGCTAAAGTCCGCGGTCGCATCCGCGGTTGAATCCGCGACCACGAACGGGCTGGTAAATGCGACAGAGTGCAGGGGCTTTTGTGTAATTTCTTGGGCAATTAACCTAAACCTATAAGAGACCAAACTCGCCCAGAAGTCAGATTAGGCTTGTTTTAGACATAATTGGAGGCAAGAACAAGGGAGACAAGATCAAGCAATTCTTTTGAGTTTCTATCTTCTTCTTTTTACTTATCATTGTGAGTCATGAATCATATTATTGATATATTTTGCATTAGTATGAGTAGCTAAAATTCTAATCTAGGGTTTTGATGGAACCTATTGAAGGATGAATTTCTTGTTATGTAATATAGATTTTCCATAGTTTTATCTCTATTTGTTCAACTATATGCTTGTTGGTGTTGATTGAAGGGCCCTCAATTAGCTGTGCCTATTTAGTGTGCAGTACCCGGGAGAGAGTGCATATTTAGGTCGTTGTTGAATAACATCACTCCTGACGTATATGGGGGACCAATACGAAGGGTTTAAAGGTGGGATTAGGGATAACGAAACCTTGGGTGCGATCTAAGTGAGTTGTAATTAAAGCTAGCTAGCGTAATTCGAGAGAATGTGTCTAGTATATTATTGTAATTACTCGGAAGAGAGTTACGACAGTCTGAGTGATCATGATCGATTAAGAAGACTTAGGCAAATTTATAACAAATATAGCGGAAAGGATTCCGACAATAGGAAAAATCATAACCTTGGATCATTCCAATTATTGTCTAGAACACGTTCTTAGTTAGTTCTTATTTACTGCATTCTCATTAAGTAATAGTTAGTTAGTAAACATCCACTATGTTATTCAAATATCTTGGGAAGTCGATTACGTGAAATTATGTGAGTCTGATAGTTGTGATTGATAGGTTAATTCTCTGTAGGATTCATTCAGGACTTGTTAATCGGAATATATTTGCAGCAACCGCTTTATCCTTTTTATAAGCATAGTTGGGCGTGATCAAATATTGGCGTTGTTTCCGAGGAATTAACGATGTTATTAATTATCGTTAAAAGAAGTGCAAAAATTCTTAGTGTAATCAATTTTATTTGATTCAAACTGAATACATTGAAACTCCAACGTTTGTAATCTTGGGTGTTACAAGTGCCTGCCTAGAAACTCCTCATGAACTGGTGAAATGTTCGAAGCAATATCATATCCTGAAAAAGTTTTCAGGACATTGAATCGTGCAAACGAGAAAGCAAACAACAACAGAACTTGACTGAACAACTTGAACCAGACATGGTAGACGAAGTAAACAACAGGAACAATGGGGATAACGCAAATGATCCGAATGAGCAGGTGGTGGTACCTCTTGTGACAGAGGCTGCATTGTATGATTGGGCATAACTCACCGCAGAAAACTTAGCAACCGCAATTGTAGTCCCGCAGATACAAGCTGACTCATTCCAAATTACAAATAACATGTTGCATTTGTTGCAAAACAAGGGACTATGCTCAGGGTCATACATCGAAGATCCTCAACAGCATCTAAAGATTTTCTTGTCAATCTGTGCCACACAAAAACAACATAATGTGACACCGGAAGAAAAAAGGTTATTGTTGTTTCCATTCTCTGTGATGGGAGCAGCTCAGACTTGTCTTAATTCAATCCCCATAAATTTCATCACTACTTGGGAGGAATTAGTCAAGCAATTTTTGAACAAATTTCACCCACCCAACAAGACTGCTCAGCAAATTGATGAGATCTTGAGCTTCAGACAGAAACCAACAGAAACATTGCAAGAGACTTGGGAAAGGTTCACAGGGCTGTTGGTTTTATGTCCACACCATGGGATTCCGGAGCAGATGTTGGGGTATAGGTTCTACATGGGTCTAGCAGATATCTTGAAAGCTAATGTTGATGCTTCAACAGGTGGAGCATTCTTGAGTAAGACATTCAGAGAGAGCAAGATCTTACTTGACAAGATGGCATAAAACTCGGGATGGACGACTAGAAACGCTCCAATCACTCCTGTGGTTCACTCAGTGGCCTTAGACCCAGCTAACTCCCTAGCTGAAAATATGGCTACTCTAATGACACAAATGAGCATCCTCACTAAAAAGGTTGATGAATCAGGCCAGAAACAGCAGGTACACATTGTTAATGCAACCAATGGGGGTTTATGTACATCTTGCATTAATCAGCCATATGGTTGCTCGTGGAGTGCGGAAGGTGATCACAAACAATATCAGGAGAACATGAATTATGTGTCCAACTATGGGGGACAGATACCAGGTGGTCAGAATTGGGGTCAGCAAAATCAACAATATAGGCCAACCCCGCAGCAGCACAACAACAACAACAATCTTGGGGCCATGCAACCTCAAGGTCAAGTGGCGCCTTACCAAAGGCAACAAGGCAACAACAATCAGAATCAGCAGCAGGCTTATCATCCACCTCAACAACAATATACTGGGAGACACGAAGATGGGTTTGCTAGACTCGAGGGAATGATACAACAATTGATTGGGTCCACTAGGAAAGTAACTGAGAGAGTAGACTCACACGAGTCGGCTATAAAGAATATTGAGATCCAATTGGGTCAAACTTCGATGGCTCTGAATAATCGTCCTCAGGGGACGTTACTTGCAGACACACAAATAAATCCAAAGGAGCAGGGCCTGAAGTAGCTAATGGTAGTGAGTCTATGAAATGGTAGAGACCTAGACTTGTAGCAAGATATTGCTCGCGAAAGCAGACCTGCTGAGACACTTGTGCCAGTGCCCATTGAGGTAGATGATTCAGCAGGGTTGACTGAGGTAATGATATAGCATGCACAAGAAGATTCCAGCAAAGAAAAAGAGGCTGAGACAGCAAACGAACTGATAGTGGAGGCACTGCCTGAACAAGAGAAAATCAAATCACAAGGAAGAAACGACCTCCAGCACCATTCTCACAGAGATTGGCCAAGTATTAGAAAGATGAGAAATATAAGAAATTCTTGGAGATGTTGAAGCAAATTCAGGTAAACATTCCATTGGTAGATGTTTTAAAGGAGAGGACTGGTTATACAAAAATGATAAAGGACTTGATGTCCCGCAAGTTCTACTTCCAAGACTTGGCCACAGTCACACTAACTCAGACTTGCAGTGTTGTTATGACGAGACCTATTGCTGAGAAGTTGTCTGACCCAGGAAGTTTCACAATTCCTTGCACTATAGGTACTTTGCATTTGCTAAGGCACTGTGTGATTTGGGGGCAAGCATAAATATTATGCCCCTAGCTATCTATAAAAGGCTCGGGATTGGAAGAGCTAGACCCGCATCCTTGTTGTTGCAGCTGGCTGACAGGACACTAAAGAGACCCTCTGGTATATAGATGATGTGTTGGTGCAGGTTGGGAAGTTTGTGTTCCTAGCAGATTTTTCCATTCTTGATTGTCGGGTTGATGAGGAAATTCCCATAATTTTGGGAAGACCATTCTTGGACACTGGGAGAGCTCTAATCGACTATGAAACCGGAGAGCTCAAGATGAGATTAAATGATGAAGAAATAACAGTCAACGTGCAGAAATCTATGAGACGACCAAGTGAATTCTCTAATTGCTCTCTAATAGATGTCGTGGATGTAATTTTGGAGGAGGTTGACGAGACATTGAACATTCAAGATCCTCTAGCAGTTTTTCTCATAAACCTAGATGAAGCTAATGGAGAAGAATTGGCAGAGAGGGTAATTGCTCTTGAAGGCAAGGGTTTTTGGAAGAGGGAGCTCGAATTTGAGCCTTTGCACTTAGAGAAAAGAAAAACTCCTCCAGCTAAGTCGTCCATTGAAGAACCCCCAAAACTGGAGCTGAAGCCACTGTCTGCCCATCTCAAGTATGAATTCTTAGGACTTAACTCAACGTTACCTATTATTATCTCATCTAGTTTGTTAGATGTGCAGGCAGAACAACTTTTGCAGGTACTGACGGAGTGTAAGACTGCAATTGGGTGGACCATTGCAGACATCAAAGGGATCAGCCCGACCTTCTGTATGCATAAGATTCTATTGGAAGATGAGCAGAAACCTTCCATAGAACACCAAAGAAGGATGAACCCCAATATGAAAGAACTGGTGAAGAAAGAAGTTAATAAGTGGTTAGATGCGGAAATCATATTCCCCATCTCTGACAACAACTGGGTTAGCCCAGTTCAATGTTTACCAAAGAAGGGTGGAATGAATGTAGTAAGAAATGAGAAGAATAAATTGATCTCCACACGAACCGTCACAGGCAAGCGAATCTGTATGGATTACAAGAAGTTGAACTTGGCCACCCGGAAAGGCAACTGCCCACTTCCATTCATTGATCAGATGTTAGATAGACTAGCATGGAGGTCCCATTTTTGTTTTCTGGATGGATACTTAGGGTACAATCAGATCTCTATTGCACCAGAGGACAGAGAAAAGACCTCGTTCACCTGCCCTTATGGATTTATGCATTTCGGAGAATGTCGTTTGGCCTATGCAACACACCAACCACATTCCAAAGGTGCATGATGGCCATCTTCATGGACATGGTAGAGGAAATAATGGAGGTGTTCATGGATGATTTATCAGTGGTGGGGAATTCATTCGATGATTGCCGTAAGAACTTGAGAAGAGTATTGAAGAGGTGTATAGAGACTAATCTGGTGCTAAACTGGGAGAAGTGTCATTTCATGGTACAAGAAGGTATAGTCTTGGGACACTTGGTGTCAAGTAAAGGCATTGAGGTGGATCGTGCAAAGGTTGACGTGATAGCAAAGCTTCCACCACCCATTTCTGTCAAAGCAATCAGAAGTTTCACTGGGCATGCCGGTTTCTATAGGAGATTTAGGACTTTTCCAAAATTGCTAACCCTTTGTGTAAATTGTTTGAAAAGATCACCCTTTTGTTTTTTCTGATGATTGCAGGGTAGCATTTGAGGAATTAAAGAAAAGACTGGTCACAACACCTATCATTGTTGCTCCCGACTGGGAGCAACCCTTTGAGCTAATGTGTGATGCAAGTGACTATGCGGTGGGAGCAGTGATTGGGCAGCGGAAATATAAAATCATGCACCCAATATACTACACAAGTATAATGTTGAGTGGAGCCTAGCTGAACTACACTGTGACTGAGAAGGAGATGCTGGCAGTAGTGTTCGCGCTTGAAAAGTTCAGATCGTACCTGATAGGCTCGAAGGTAATTGTCTATACTAACCATATTTCTCTCATGTACCTAATCGAGAAGAAAGAGTCAAAACCGCGCCTGATTCGTTGGGTGCTACTGCTATAAGAATTTGACTTGGAAATTCGTGACCGAAAAGGAACGGAAAACCAAGTAGCTGACCACTTATCGAGGCTGGAAGGAGATGAAAAAGTGGTTGAGGTAGAAGAAATTCTGGAAACCTTTCCAGATGAGCAACTACTAGCCACAAGTCTTGAGGAAGTGTCATGGTATGCAGATATTACAAACTACCTGGCAAGCGGTATAATTCCTTATGACCTTTCCTTTGTGCAAAAGAAATTTTTTTTCCATGATTGTCGCATGTATTATTGGGATAAACCTTATCTGTTTAGGATTTGTGTTTACAACATGATCCGGAGATGTATCCCCGAGATAGACCAGTCTTCTGTTTTGCAGGCATATCATGCATCAGCATACGGTGGACATTTCGGAGGAGTCAGGACAACTGCGAAAGTTCTAGAGGCAGGCTTTTACTGGACAAAAGTGTTCAAAGATGCACATTTATGGGTAAAGGGTTATGATGAATTCCAGCGAACCGGGAATATTTCTCGTCGACATGAGATGCCCATGAACCCAATTCAGGAGGTCGAAGTGTTCGATGTATGAGGAATCGACTTCATGGGGACTTTCGTCAAATCATATGGCAACAAGTACATACTTGTCGTTGTAGACTACGTGTCCAAATGGGTGGAAGCTGCAGCACTCTCCACCAATGATGCAAAGGTGGTGATTGGGTTTTTGAAAAAGAACATATTCACCAGGTTTGGCACCCCAAGGGCAATAATCAGTGACGGAGGCACTCATTTTTGTAATCGAGCCTTTGAGAAGTTACTAGAGAAGTATGATGCACGCCACAAGGCACAAGTGGGCAAGTGGAAGTGTCAAACAGAGAAATAAAGAGTGTGTTAACTAAGACCGTGAATGCCACAAGAATGGACTAGGAGAGAAAGTTAGATGACGCACTCCGGGCTTATAGAACTGCTTTCAAAACACCAATTGGCATGTCGCCATACAAGTTGGTGTTTGGGAAGGTGTGCCACTTGCCAGTGGAGTTGGAGCATAGAGCTTGGTGGGTGCTGAAACAGTTGAATCCCGACATGGATGCTGCGGGAACAAGTAGAGTCACGGAGTTGCATGAACTTGATGAGTTCCGCTAGCTTTCTTTTGAGAGCACAAGATTGTACAAAGAGAGAATGAAGATGTTACATGATAAGAACATTATTGAGTGGAAGTTTAAACCCGGAGATACGGTATTGCTTTACAACTCAAGGCTAAGGCTATTTCCAGGTAAACTAAAGTCACGATGGTCTGGGCCATTTCGTGTGGTTGAAGTACACCCCACAGGTGTTGTAGAGATTGTTGCAGAGAATGACTCTCACGCGTTTAGAGTCAATGGGCATAGACTGAAAAATTATGTGGCCATGGATGAAGCAAAGGAAGTGTCAGTGACCTATTTGACTGAGCCTCAGAGGTCGAGAGAACCTTAAATGCGCTTATATGCGTCGTGTCGCGACGTTAAATCAGGCGCTGCATGGGAGGCAACCCATTGATTTGTTGTAAACGTCATGCTGCAACGTTAACTCAGGCGCTTCTTGGGAGCCAACCCATGATTTTCTTCTTTTGTTTTTCTCTTGTGTTGTATTTGATGTGAACGCTACTAATCACGCCCAACTATGTCTTATAAAAAGACTAAGCAGACGTTGCAAATATAATATGAGTATTACGCCCAGAGTCGAATCCCACAGGGAATTAACCTATCAATTATCGTTGTTAGACTCACTCAATTCTTCGTAATCAACTTCCCAAAGATTATGAATATCAATTGTTGGTGTTTCTACTAACTAAAACTGAATGAAATTAATTAAACTAGAATATAACTACTGCTGGGTTGTAAACAAATGCGAGAAAGATCTAAGGTTATGGTTTCCCCTGTTGATGGAATCCCTTCTTGTATATTTCATATAGTTTGGCCTAATTATCTCTATCAATCATGAGCACTCTTGTTACCATAAATCTCTCCCGAGTAATTACGATAATTTACTAGACGCACTCTCCCGAGTTACGCTAGCTATCTTTTATTATAGCTCACTTTAGATTGCAACCAAAGTATCGTTATCCCTAACCCAACCTTTAAACCCTCGGTTATGGATCTATAATATACTTTGGGAGTGGTGTTGTTCAACAACTACCTAAATATGCACTCTCTCCCGAGTAGATACACACTAAATAGGCACAGTTAATTGAGGGCCTTCAATGAACTACAACAAGAACTTAATTGAACAAATAGAGATTAAAACCAAGCAAACTATATTAATATAACAAGATATCAATCCTCAACAGGTTCCACCAAAACCTTAGATTAAATAAGTTAGCTACTCATAATTTCCAAAAACAACAATAGAAGAATTCATCAATAATGGTAAAACGCAAGGAAGAAAGATGAGATTTGATGCCCAATTGTCCTCCTTGCCTCTTGCCTTTGCTTGCTTTGAACAAGACTTTAAACCTTGATAATCCTCTCTTTTGGGGGAGTTGAAACTTATACAGGTTAAGTGGAATTGTCCCAAGCTTCCAATTTTACCCCTGAAAATAACGTGTGCGAACTGGACTAGCGCGGTCGCGCTAGTGGACTAGTAGTCTGCCTTAGCAATTTTCTTCCTTCTTTTTCACATGCTAGAAACTCCAAGGGGCCTTTCTCCTTAAATTTAGCTCCAAACACCATCCTAGGTCCTCATAATCACACTTTGCTCCTGCGAAACATAAAATCCACAATTAGAGCCATTTCAACATCATTTAACATTCCTAAGACAGTGAAGCATCATTAAGTTGGAATATAAATATACGCTAAACTACGTGAATTTAGCATATTATCAGATACTAACCAAACTACTAGTGTGCAGGGAAAGATTTGTGCACATCGGAAGGAGACGAGGTCAAAAGTTAACCCCGAAAGAGGTAAAAATTGAAAGAAAAAAAAGAGAGAATTTTTCGGAACGGTGATCCGCGGCCGCACACTAGACCACGGACTTGAACGTGAACTTTGGCATATATTCTGCCTCATGTCCGCGATCGCGAATTGGGGCGTAGAGTTTAAGGGGGTTTCTACTCAGCGTCCCCGACCGTAGAGCTGGGCGCGGACGGGGGCGGACTCAGGTAAGTAAAATTTTTTTAATTTTTTTTTTTTTTCCTAACTCCCTCCCCTAACCTAAAATGCCCAAACCCCTACAAACACACCCCACTTTCCCCCATTCTTATTCTTCTCTTCTACTCAAACCCTCCATCTCCCCCACAACCAAAACCACCGATTCCCTCTTCCCCGTCCCCCTCCAACACTAAAAACTTCTATTACTTTCATTGTCTCCCCATTAACAACGATCCAAACTCCATCTTTCTCAAGAATCTCAAGTAAGTACATGATTTTTATCTTCCTTATTAGTTTCTTTCTTTTGTAGTTTTATATTCAGATTTTTGTATTTCTTTTCTCTTTAATTTTCTTCTTTTTAATTGCTAGTGTATAATGGGTAGGAAAAATCATGTCTTTCTTGTTTTAGAGGTGGATTGTGGTGCAGATGGGTGTGTGAGGCCATTAGATTTGATATGGGAGGCTTGGTATCTACATGGGGTTATTTGTGCTACTTTGTAGACATATGCACACTAGGTGTTTGTTAAATTGCCTCACTGAGATTTAAATGCAAATTGTGACCATGGTGCGGGTGAAGTCTGAGTAACCGCCCTAGGTTCACATAATTCGCCCCTACTAATAGTGGCACTTGTTTTGTCAGGTATCATGAATCCCTCATGGAAGAGACGTGCTACAGGATCCTCGTCCAGTGGACCAGGAGGTTCATCTAGAGCTCGGGAACCGGCTAGCACGAGCCAATTTGATAATTGTCGGTTTGTGTCTAGAAAATCTCAGAAGCATTACAGTGAGAAGGCGTTGAAGAATTATGTGCCCGAGAGAGCCATTGACAAGGCATCCTTCCAGGTTGAATGCCCAAACATGTATCAGGAATTGATGAGGCACCAACTCGACATCTTCTTTGAAGAGCCGGAGGAAGGCAATATGATGTTGGTGCAGGAATTTTATGCCAATTGCCCGGAACATGAAGATCGAGTCTGCATAGTGCGATAGAAAAGGGTGGATGCTTCACTCGATGCCATCAGACGAGTGTATAGGTTGTCGGGTGTCTATGGGGTTGAAGATTTTTATGAGACATACAAGCAAAATCCCGTCACTTGGAATTTATTCCTCCAAACCATTTGTGTGTCGGGCAAAGAGGTAGTATAGGTTAAGCCTGGGAGCGTATTGAATTCACCATCCCTCACTTTTGAGGCAAAGTTCTGGCTTTACATAATCAACAGTTGTTTGCTGCCATCGCACAACACCACAGATGTAAATGTAGGGCGGGAGCGGTTTGGTGCTTTGCAAATAGCCGAGATTTTGATGTGGCCCGGCTTATCCAGGAGGAAATGTTCGTCCGCTCACCCGAGAAGAAGTATGGATTCTACTTTCCATATCTTGTCACCAGATTGTGCAGAGTGGCAAGAGTTCCTGAGAACCTCACCATAGATGGGAAGGTGCCAAAGGAGGCCGCGTTCCGGGCAAGCAAAGTAACCATCGGGAAGGACCCGGTGGCACCTGGAGCTAATCACAATGACACCTCGGAGGAGTTCTGAGGATGATGATGACGGTCAAGAGGAGGCTATGCAAGCCTCAGCCCCACAGGAACAGGTCCCAGATGAGGCAGGTCCATCTCGGGCCCGCCGGAGCACTCGGCTGACAGCTCTGGAGCAAGATATGGATGGACTACGCACTTGAGTCACAGACCCGGGGGCTAGAGTTGATGTTGTGGCCACCCAAAGTGCGAAGTACGAAAAGATGACCATGCCTGGCTTCTAGCGCTAGGACGAGCTTGTCACTGACCCTGGCACTGTCTCCGACCAGGACTGAGTCACCAGGGAAGTCCCCTTACCTTACCTTGCTTTAATTTATTTGACATGGGGACATACCAATTTTTTAAGTGTGGGGTGGGGGATGATGTTGTATGCTTTTGTATATGTTGATAATTGATTTTGTAGTTTCTTCTGTTAAGCTAACTTCGACTTGGACCAACGATGGATACCACTCGATGGGTTTCTTGAGGGACTAAAGTCGAACAAAAAAAACAAAAATATTTTGGTTTTGTAGTAGTGTATCAACTCCCCCTTGGTTTTTCTTTAAACCACTGGTCTTTTCCAAGGGTTTTATTTGAACCGTGTGTAGTTAGTTTTTCATTTTTTTAGTTAGGATTATGGGAGAGGGACAGAGTTGAAATAGGATCCCTGAACTCCATGATGCCTTGAATATGGACTACTTTAGTGTGACACTTAGGCTCATTGGTTGACTCTTGTGAGAAGGCCTTAAAATGTGTGTTCTTAATTTGGCTTAAGTACCTTGAGCGGAGTGTCTGATGATCTAATCTGGATTGAGTCACGTGCTATGTGTGTGTGAGGCTTGTGTATTCTGTGCTAACATTTAACGCCTAGAACTTGCCATGTGTGTTTGCAAAGCGAAATGGTAGTTTTATTTGGTCTAGGAAGTGATATAGGCATTTCTTTGTTGAACTATATATATACATGTCCTTCCCACCTAATTGCTATATGCCATAGTTAACCCCTTTGAGCCTGTAATCATGTTTCTTTGGCAACCACATTACAAGCCTTACCCAATTTTTGAATTGTCCATCTATTTGAACCTTGTCACCTCTCATAATCCTNTTGGCTTAAGTACCTTGAGCGGAGTGTCTGATGATCTAATCTGGATTGAGTCACGTGCTATGTGTGTGTGAGGCTTGTGTATTCTGTGCTAACATTTAACGCCTAGAACTTGCCATGTGTGTTTGCAAAGCGAAATGGTAGTTTTATTTGGTCTAGGAAGTGATATAGGCATTTCTTTGTTGAACTATATATATACATGTCCTTCCCACCTAATTGCTATATGCCATAGTTAACCCCTTTGAGCCTGTAATCATGTTTCTTTGGCAACCACATTACAAGCCTTACCCAATTTTTGAATTGTCCATCTATTTGAACCTTGTCACCTC
This sequence comes from Nicotiana knightiana, assembly GCA_005239525.1. Classification (NCBI taxonomy): domain Eukaryota; kingdom Viridiplantae; phylum Streptophyta; class Magnoliopsida; order Solanales; family Solanaceae; genus Nicotiana; species Nicotiana knightiana. The sequence continues at coordinate 65,727 of ML417453.1, forward strand.
TCATAAGCACTTGAATTGTGATGAACTATGTAAACGTCAAAGTGTGGAGTGGTTGGTTTGGCTTTTGAGTGGAATTGATGAAATAAGGAAAAAGGTACATTGTGTTGAAAAGTAATATTAAAAGCTACCTGAATTGAAAAATCGGAAAAAAAATATATTGTGTGAATAATAGTCTTTGATGGTGGTGGCTTTTGATATAATTGTGCTTAAATAAACATGGGGTAATACATATTGATTTGAAGGTGGAGTTGTGGTTTGACATAAGTATGGGCTTGAACGTTAAAATATATGTGTTAAAGTGCTTAGGGAGGTGTAGTCACTATTATATCTAACCGTATCCTACCCGACCTGCAACCTATATTACATCCAAATAAAGTCCTAATTGATCCTAGACTAAACGAGCTCAATTAGTAGAGTAGTACACTACGGGCAAGCTTATGGTGCGTTTTCTGTGGCACAAGGAATGTTCTTTCTGAGGGCGAGCGAATTTTATTTCTTTTGAAGTCCTCAGTGTCCGTGAATTGTACTGATTATGAAATAAGTCTCTTTTGTGGTGAGTAGGCACTTGATTCATGAAAGAGAGGTAAGTCTGGACCTCTGACTTAGAGTAAATAGTCGGTCAAGGACATTGCGTGGCCAGGAAGAGTCCACTCTTGAGGTGTGGATGTGTAGGGAAGTTTCCTAGTGAAGTTAGGCATGTAGAGTGTGGTTTTATTGCTTGAGGACAAGCAATGGTTTAAGTGTGGGGTGTTGATAGTAGCCTATATTATGTAATTTAGACGCGATTTATACTCTAGTTTAACCGCACTTTATTGATGTTTGAATGTTAAAAGATAACAAAATGCTCTAATTGAGAAATTTATGTTGTGCGGGAGACAATCCGAGCTAGGAGGGAGATAAAGAGCGTTTTGGAGTCAATTATAAACATACAAAGCCAATCAAAGGATAGCTTGGATGAAAAAGAGTGAGAAAAGCAAGGAAGGCAGTACATGGGCTAAAGTCCGCGATCGCGTCCGCGATTGAATCCACGGCCGCGGACGGGCTGGTAAACACGACAGGGTGCAGGGGCTTTTGTGTAATTTTTTGGGCAATTAACCTAAACCTATAAGAGCCCAAAATCGCCCAGAAGTCAGATTAGGCTTGTTTTAGACATAATTGGAGGCAAGAACAAGGGAAATAAGATCAAGCAATTCTTTAGAGTTTCTATCTTCTTCTTTCTACTTATCATTGTGAATCATGAATTATATTATTGCTATGTTTTGCATTAGTATGAGTAGCAAAACTTATAATCTAGGGTTTTGATGGAACCTATTAAAGGATGAATTTCTTGTTATGTTAATATAGATTTGCCAAAGTTTTATCTCTATTTGTTCAACTATATGCTTGTTGGTGTTGATTGAAGGGCCCTCAATTAGTTGTGCCTATTTAGTGTGCATTACTCGGGTGAGAGTGCATATTTAGGTCGTTCTTGAATAACATCACTCCTGACGTATATGGGGGATCAATACGAAGGGTTTAAAGGTGGGATTAAGGATAATGAAACCTTGGGTGCGATCTAAGTGAGATGTAATTAAAGCTAGCTAGCGTAATTTCGGAGAATATGTAGTATATTATTGTAATTACTCGGGAGAGAGTTACGACAGTATGAGTGCTCATGATCGATAGAGAAGACTTAGAGAAATTTATAATAAACATAGCGGAAAGGATTCCGACAATAGGGAAAATCATAACCTTAGATCATTCCAACTATTTTCTACAACACATTCTTAGTTAGTTCTTATTTACTGCATTCTCATTAAGTAATAGTTAGTTAGTAAACATCCACTTTGTTATTCAAATATCTTGGGAAGTTGATTACGTGAAATTGTGTGAGTGTGATAGTTGTGATTGATAGGTTAATTCCCTGTGGGATTCGACTCTGGACTTGTTAGCCGAAATATATTTGCAGCGACCGCTTTGTCCTTTATATAAGACATAGTTGGACGTGATCATGTATCTAGTCTTTTGACTCCGAGTTTAACTGAACCTATAACTTTCAAAGCGGAACAAAAATTTATATGTAAAAATTCACTAAGATGACAATGAACAATGGAAAAAATCAGAAATAGCCAGATTTACAACTGGTAATTGAAAACTAGCCACAATTTAAAAAGTAATCGAAATTTAGGCTTTTCATGTAAAAATGAAATCTAAACAAAAATATCCTTAAAAATTCAGAAAAAAATTCAACATAATATGCTGGAGTTCAAATTTTTTACATATGAGATTCCAGCATAATGTGCTGGAGTTCCAACATAATATGCTGGAAGTTTATACGCATGAGCTCTATAATCCAGCATATTATGCTAGAACTTTTCGTGTTTCGGCAAAATAGTGGCTCTTTTCAGTGACTTTGCAAACGCTGCTATTTTTTAATTATCAATCTGAAAACTGGCTAGATCATACTATTTTTACATAAATAATATATAAGAACCCATAATTTTAAAAATACAATAGGTTCAATAATAAGAACCTCAAAGACAAGGTCGGTGCAAATATTTATAATATTTGATCCCAATAAACATTAAGCTGGAGGTTTCTTCATTGAGAATTAATCCTGATTTGACCCAAGTATCATAGGTCAACAATTTTGACAGTAGAGTAAGTCAAAACTTAGGATCTCAGCAAAGGGGTGTATGAATACAAAAATAATAGGCACATAAATACACAAATCACAATGCCCAGCCAAAAAGTGTAAATTGGGGACAGAAGCTTTAATTCATTTGACACCACCAAGGACGCAATACATATTTCCAAGACAGAACTCCCATCTCCCTTGTCTCCGTATCATACCACATGTTTATTGTACTCTCTTTTAATTATTTCATCCGTTTCAATTTATGTCTTATTTTTTTCATTTTAATTTATTCAAAAACAAAATGTCCCTTTTATATTTAGTGTAATTTTAACATCTCACATGACATGTCTTTTACAACAAGATGTAAATGAAATTTAGAACAAGATTTAAAAAAAATTCTTACTTTCTTAAATTTTATATTCAGTCAAATTAAGACACATAAATTAGACCAAGGGAGTAAGTTTTATGACCTCAATATGTAGTTTCTTTTTTCCAGATTGTAGATTCATAACTTAGTATTTATAATAATTTACAGATTTTTTCACAAATATACTAATGATATAAGTAAAAAAAATAGTAACGCATACCCAACTGAATCCATATTCAACTGGATATGAATTCATATCTGTAATATACATGGAGATCAGCTCGTGTAGTTTGTATCAGGAGTGTACAAAAAAAACCGACAAATCGCATCAAACTAATAATTCGAGTCAAATCGAGAAAAAAATTCGACTATAATTCGGTTTGATTTGATTTGGTGTTGGAAAAAAAATCCGATATAATTAATTTGGTTTGGTTTTAACTAAAAAATCAAATCGAAACTAAAGCTAACCGACATTACATATATAGAAATTTTAGATATATTTAATACATAAATATACTTATTGTGAAGTAATATATAAATATTTCTTAAACTTTTTCATAATTTTATCTTTTAAGGTATTATTTCAAGGTTGGACTTAGAATTTTGAATGTTCTAATAAGTTTTATAGTCATTAATATTAGTAACTCATATAACGCTAACAAAAGCCCAAAATAAAATTAAATCAATACCAATGCTAACAAAAGACATTCAATTCAATATTAGGAATGACAATGTATTGAATATCTATTTTTTTGTTTTGCAATGATTTAGATAAAAATGCATAACTTATTATTTATTTTTTTAGCGTTTAGTCATGTAACTTATACTCCCTTATTAGTCTAATTATTTTAGCATGACTTAGTATTTTTAGATTACGTTTATTTTTATTATGTCTTTTTAATTAGTAATATTTATATTACATGATTTTATTATCTTTATTTGATGAATATTTTAGGATAATGCCATGACACATCTTATATTTTGTATTATTTTCTTGAAAAATACCTTATATAGTTGTATCTTACTAAGATTATATTTGGAGCATAAGTTATATGTTTTGTGCTACGAAGATTTAACCGGAAAAAAATCCGAAAAAAAACAAACAAAAAAATCGAATAACCTGAAACCCGAGATTGAAAAACCCACGTTTGATTGTTTAGTTTGGTCTTTAGATTGAGAATCTGTTTGGCCATAGATTTTACCTGCATTTTGGCAAAATTCCAAATTCCAAACCTAGCTCGGTTTGGGCCAAAAATATCTTACATTTTTTTAAAATTGCCCCAAACTTTTGTATTTAATAAAAGAGCCCAATATTTATTATTTTGTAACAATGTTGCTTCGTTTTCTCGGTCATCTGATAGTGTGTCATGTAGTTCATTATAAAAATGATTTTGTATCAAATTTATTTGTGTTCAGGACTATGGTTTGCGATAATATAATGAATGTTATTGATAATGGTAATGTTGGGTATTTGTGATAGTTTTTAGAACTTGTGGGTATATGTCATGTTTCATGTTTTTCCAAAATAAATTTGGGAAATGTGTTTTGAAAACTGATGTCCAAACGCATTTTCATCTTCAAACCAAACTTCACCCAAATCAAATTTTTCAAAACAAATTTGAGAATTTATGGTCAAACGCTAGCTTAATAACGCGACACAGTTAGTTTGGTTTGATAATTGCAAAACTCGAAGTAACATGACCTATGTACCCCCCTAATTTGTATATATTAGATGTATCTAGATTATGATAAGATCTGTTCCCTTAGCGCACTTCTCAATCTCAATGGATACTACAGAACAATGAAGGACTCTCCACTTCTTGTTTAATCTCATTATCGTTTTCAATCAGCCTAATTTCTGTACGCAAAATGTTACCAAAAGCACAAAAAGAAAATCAGTACGTATAAAAATATTTCACTTATAATAATGTTATTATTTGACATGAATGTATGAGATATATATATATATGCGTGGAATTGACATAAGTTGACAATTCCATCGCATGACAAAATCCCCGATATTGACAGTCCACTGCTTTTGATAACTTAAGTAAAAATTATCAATCGGCTGTCAATCTCTTCATATAAAAGTATCTGGAGAACGGTCAATGTTGTTTGCTTGGACAAGTGTGACATAAATATGTGTAAAAAAAAAAAAGAATCACCATTCTCTAAATAAAATCGCGCTATACTTTAATGGTGTTTGACCGTTAAAGTATAGCGCAGTTTAAAACCGTGTTATATATGTATAGCGCATGAATAAATCACGTTATATATATAACGCATTAAAGAATTGTGTTATACACATACCTGCTGGGTAACCCAGCATCTCAAGGCCAAAACCAACTTCTTGACCATCCTTTAATCATTGCATCACCCACTAGTTATGTGTATAAACGCAGTTCTTTAATGCATGTATTATACACATATATAGCGCGGTTTAAAACTGCACTATATATAAAATAGTAACTCTTTTTTTTTTACATATATTTGTGTCACATTTGTCCAAAAATACCACATTTAGATGCCGGACTCTCACGAGAACGGGGTCTATTTCCGATCACGTCAATTCTTATCATAAACAGTTAACTGATAGGATGAGAAAATGAAATGATGCTTAAATGACTTAAATCATTAGTCTTAAATCATTAGTTAGTGATTGCATAAATCCGCTCACCCTGTAATGTCAGGGCTCATAAAGAAAGTTTCAACACACTTTTGTTTATCAATGCCAAATTGAAGTCAATTTGGATTAGCTCAGCTCACTATACAAAAAATACTATAAATTATAATTTTTCTCATATAAATATAATTTTAAAAAGTAGCCTATGATATGAAACAAAGAGAATATATATTTATACTCTGTATTAAAAAGATAAACTCATAGCCAGAAGACTACATCCGCTTCTATCTACATCGAAAAAACCTAGGCTTCTGATTGGACCTAGAGTGTTGAGAGTCAGTGTAGAGGGTGAGTTCAATTGAATCAATATTTTTATCCTAGGCCATAAATATAAACACAGAAAAGTAGTAAAAATATCAAGTTTCTAAAATCATATTTTCAAATAACCCAAAATTTTTGAACCTTAAAATTTTAAATAAGTACTACTTACTAAAGTGTCCTATGATATTTTATTTTCAGAAGAATATACGAACTAAACACTAGCATTAATACTTATCTTCCTCTAGGGAAAAAAAGAGTGACTCTAGCTTGTTTCACTTGAGTCTCTATATTGATAGGGAAATCATTATTAAAATGCAAGTATCTCTTCAACTTTGTTCCAAGAAGACACTTGGCATTTTGGTAAAAGTGAAAAGCAATATTTGCGCCCCTAATTTCATGACCATTCATCGTACATTGGATCGAGAGACTCACTGAACTAATAGCTGGAATTGAGTGAAGATGCAAGATGTATCTTGGGTCCATAAAATCCTATTGCCATTGTTTTAAGCATTATATATGTGATACTGCTAATTTCATAGCAATACGAGATTCACAAAGTGTTTTTTTTCATTAAAAAAAATGAGCCATGTTGCGGATGCAAAACAAAGAGTTTATGATCCACTTAATCAAACTATGTTAATTTGATAGTTGAATAATACTAGCTTTTCAAAAGAATGAGAATCTATAAAATCACTAAGATGTCTCACTTTCGAAAATGATTATCTTTATATAGTTACATGTGACATTTAAAGTTATGTTTGTACCTTTTTATTTATTACTCATCTTTCTTGTTATCCAAAGTACATGATTTTTCCAAACCTCAAAAAAGAATTAATTTTTTTTAAAGTTGACCTTGAAATAAAAAACTTATTAGTATTTTTTATACTTGTGAGATAAACAAATTAAGATTAACTTGATCAATTTGATTGTTAATTAATGTTAAAAATTGAATTTAATATTAGGTGTGAAGACAGCCAAATCCACTTAAGGAAGTATGAAAATACTGTTATGATCGAAAAAATCAGGTGTCATGCGGGAACTAGTAACGCAACAATTGAACGACGATAAATTAGACAACAAAAGAGAAATATACCAAAAAAGACACAAACATTTAACGTGGTTCGGTCAATTGACCTACGTCCACTGCGGAGATGAGCAATCCACTAAATAAAATAGAGTACAAAATATCGAGAGAACAACCTCACGAAAAGGAAAACACAAGTGACACACTACACTTGTCCCGTAAAGTTCTCCCCCTAAACAAGACTCTCAAATCCCATATGGCTACATTGTGGATGCTACTGAATGAGAAGGAAGGATCTTCAATTTATAGAAGTCAAAATCTTTTCCTACAAGAAAAGGGACTAGCCAAATATGAAAGAATTATAATTTCGTTCTACAAGAAGGAAAACCCAACTATGATAAATATGTTGTCCTTTCCTTTAAGAGATAGGAAAATCAAATATGATAAGAAATCAGGACAATCCATAACAAATACATGCCCGACGTGCAACTTGGTGACCATGTCACGTGGCTGAACACTAAGTTGTACTTCTTGAGTATCCTACATACTTTATAATAACACCCCTTAACTTTTTGATAAATTTTTTAAAATAATATTTTAATTCCCCTTAATGAAGATCCCGGCTCCGCCACTGACTACACATTCATACACGTTGGTTTAATGGATCAATTTGGTATCGACCAATAATCATATCAAAGTAAAATTCTTCTTCAGACTAATGTAACAGGGGTTGAGAGAAAAAACAGAGGCTATTCCTAGCCTACTGAAATCTTGCCCGATGAGCAGATAAAAATGGCAGCAAATGCGCTGCTTGAATCTTGATTCTGAGGCCCACGTTAGCAGGAAAGCCCAAAGGAAGCTTCTTTACCATCGATTTATTAGTTAAGATACATCAGCTTACGCTGCCGACACAGATCTTTACCACTTGCAGCTGATTCAAATTTAGATACATCACTGTTTTATATAACATGCTGAAATTAAGTCTATCTTAAAAGTATATAAGAAGCAAACTGCTCCATGTCATATTATCATAAAACAACACACACCACTGCATCTTTAGTTTTTCTTTGGAAGTCAGCGTTTTCATTTTCTTTTCATTTTTGGGAAATAGCACGGCTTAGCTAGTTTTCGAACTGATAATTGAAAGATAGCCAGCGTTTGTAATGTCATTGAAAAATAGCCACTATTTTGCTGCAACACGAAACGTTCCAGCATAATATACTGAAGATTAGTGCACCTGTGTATGAACTTCTATCATATTATGCTGCAACTCAAGCACGGAATGTTCCAGCATAAAATACTGGAAATTGGAGCACATGTGTATGAACTTCCGGCATATTATGCTGGAACTCCATATATTATGCTATAGTATATTACTCCCTCTGTTTCATATTAGAGGGGATACTTTCCTTTTTAGTCTGTTTCAAAATAAATGACACATTTCTACATTTGAAAATAATTCAATTTTAAACTCTTCATTTTATACAATTTGCCCTTAATGAGAAACTTTTAGAACTATACAAATTTCATGGCGCCAAGAAGTTTTAATCCCTTAAGCTTTTAAAACCACAAGTTTCAAAAGTCTTCTTTTTATTTTTTAAACTTTGTATCGAGTGAAACTACCTCATCTAAATTAAAAACAGAGGGAGTATGTTGGAATATTGTCCGGATTTTGAACAGTGTTTTCGTTCAGATTAAATTTTACATGAAAAGTGATTGAAAAGGACTAAATTTCAATTACTCTTGAAACTGTAGCTATTCTTTTATTACCACTTTTAAATTTCACCCTTCATTTTTTTTGGTTCGCTATCTTAGGGGCCAATTAAAGGGTCACTAGTTTCTAGCATACTGAATGGTTGCAATTATTGAGCTGGGAAGACGACTAACATAAGATGAGGAAGTAAAGCAGCACTAAATCCTTGGCCATAATATGTCAAGGTCCAGCTCTCTATTAGTAGGCCCAGTATAGCCCACGCTGAGAAAAAGCTAATGACAAACAAATAAACAATAGCACCAAGCGTGGTCCTATGAATTAAGATTACAACTACTATTACACCCCAATCCCAAGCAAATTGCGGTCGACTACCATGTGACTATATTTAATGGATTAAGCTCATCGAGGAGCTGAAATTAAAACACTAGCAAACAATGAGAAAGTAATATTTCCTAAGTCTTGGGATTAAATGGGCCAAGCTTCCACATCATAAGGGACTATAAAGTGAATCAGGGTTAAAAATAGCTTACTAAATATACCTAAATTTTCTTAAAAGTTTGACACATATATAGTTCGAGTTCAAATCAAAGCTGACATGCACCTATTGCTCATATTGTCAACCCGTCGATGAGACCTAGCACGGTTTCGTAATTTCAACCTTTAGCACAATCCATCAAATATTGCTACACCAAAAGAGTAAAATCCAACTCTTTGTGTTTGTTCCGGCATTCCGGTCGTATTTAGTTTGAGACTTCAGTTTTTCTTTACTGTGTTCGTGAGACAACTAAAATTCTCAGACGACAGTTTGCACTATGATGTTACTGCTAAGCTTAATTCCTCTAATGAAGGTAAGCAATTAAAAAGAAAGTTGGCTGCCTTGATGATCAAAGTCATTAGACTAAGCTACAGACAGTCCCATACTCAATATAGCTTGACTAATTATTTATGAAGTTGATTGTCAAGATGTATACGGTTCCCGATTTTACTAATTTACCAAGACCAAGGTGAAGGATCGAAGATTGATCCCGTAGTAGACAGACCGAGGCATGAGGACAAGGTACCGAGTTCGGGATTCGAGGTACCTGTCGAGATCGAGGCCAGTAGCGATCGAATCATGGCGAAAATCTCGGAACGAATCAAATCAATAATGGTTAATTAACTAATCATGGGATTTCCTTCTGATATTAGAGTTATACCATAAGTAGAATTCCTCTACTATATAAATGGGAATTCTAATCATTTGTAAGACACATTGTTTTTGCACTATGATGTTACTGCTAAGCTTAATTCCTCTAATGAAGGTAAGCAATTAAAAAGAAAGTTGGCTGCCTTGATGATCAAAGTCATTAGACTAAGCTACAGACAGTCTCATACTCAAGATAGCTTGACTAATTATTTATGAAGTTGATTGTCAAGATGTATACGGTTAAAATCGGGCTCACCCGATTTTACTAATTTACCAAGACCAAGGTGAAGGATCGAAGATTGATCCCGTAGTAGATCAGACCGAGGCATGAGGACAAGGTACCGAGTTCGGGATTCGAGGTACCTATCGAGATCGAGGCCAGTAGCGATCGATACCGAATGAGATAGACATCGAGCAAGATCGAAAATAGCATAATAACATAAAGACGAGATATCTGTGACTAGTCGAAGATCATGGCGAAAATCTCGGAACGAATCAAATCAATAATGGTTAATTAACTAATCATGGGATTTCTTTCTGATATTAGAGTTATACCATAAGTAGAATTCCTTTACTATATAAATGGGAATTCTAATCATTTGTAAGACACATTGTTTTTGCACAAAAAAAGCAATATAATACTCTCTTTAACTTATATTCTCTTGCTCATCAGCTTGTTTTATTTTTAATTGTTCTGGTATCAATCAGTTCGAGGGCACTCTAGCTCGAGGGCTGAATTATGTTTCAACATTAATTGGTTTGCTTTACCTTATTGTTAATTTCTCTTGTTGATCTTCATATTTATCAATTGGTATTAGGTGAAATCACGTGTCCTTAAAACTACATTATAAATTTAATTGTTATCCAATTCTGAGGGTAAACAGTTTGGCGTCCACCGTGGGGCGAAGGATAATAGTGATTTCTTGATACCGATTCCGATAACACACACTACTTAACGCTTGTTCTTGTAAGTATTTTTGTTTTCAAGATAAACATGTCAAACTCACAAGCAGCACCTGCACATGGTGACAACAACCTCGAATTTCACGGGGAAAATGATAATATATCCGCCCCAGTGATCGAGGTGCCTCAGGCTGACCTCAAGGGAGTACCAATTGCAAATCTCGTCGATGTCAGTTCACATATCGCCCTAAATGCAAATTTAGGCGTTGATCCCGAAGGTAGCGTACGCAGGAAAGGTCGATCAGGTGGTCGAGGTACGTAGGGCGGAGAAGACAGTGGAGTCAGCCTCTGATTGATATTTGAAATGCTACAGGCTCAACAAGCCGCTATAGCACAACTACAAAATTAGCACCGAGCGCCAAGTGGGATCGAACCCGAACCCTCACCAGAAGTTGTTCACAAGGTCGAACCTGTACCGGAGAGATCGAACGCCAATGAATCGAGGACTGACCCCGCCATTATGAAAATGCTCGAAGAGCTCACTAAACGGATTGAATCAGGAGAAAAGAAGATCGAGGCGAACGACAAAAAATTAGAAACATACAACTCCTGGGTTGACCAAATACCGGGGGCACACTGATTCTAAAGGATTTGGATTCGAAGAAGTTCGTGCAGAAGCCTTTCCCTCCGAGTGCGGCTCCGAAGCCCATTCAGAAGAAATTCCGCATGCCAGACATTCCCAAGTACAATGGGACCATCGACCCTAATGAGCATGTCACTTCTTATACATGCGCAATAAAGGGGAATGACTTAGAAGATGATGAGATTGATGGTACCACAATTTACCACCCAATTCCATCGTTTCCTTCGCCATGATTGCAGATTCCTTCGTGAAGGCACACACAAGAGCAATAAAGGTTGCGACTAGGAAGTCGAGCCTCTTTAAAGTGAAACAAAAGGACAACGAAATGTTAAGGGAATTTGTATCTCGGTTCCAGATGGAACGCATGGACCTACCCCTGGTCACAGATGATTTGGTTGTTCAAGATTTTACTCAAGGTTTGACGAACGAAGTTCGGTAGCATCATGGTAGCTAAAGAAGAATTTAATTGAATATCCGGCGGTGACCTAGGTCGATGTACATAATCGGTACCAATCAAAGATCAGGGTCGAGGATGATCAATTGGGGACCCCTTCCGGTTCCGTTTACTCAAACAGGCCCATCGACAGAGTTCAAAGGGACATCGACAGAGAACCCAGATCGAGTAGAGATCGGTATCAACCATACATCGTTGATCGTAGAAACAGCGGCCTAGGACGTAATCCCGTTCGAAATGATCAAGGACATACCTCTAGAGGGCTCATGAGCAAAAGTGGCTTCAATAAACATGTCGAGCCCACAGAAGCGTCACAATTATAAGAATGCAACTTCAGCATCGACGCATTAGGTATTATGTCAGCCATTGGGAGAATCAAGGATACTAGACAACCCAGACTACTACAGACCGATCCATCTCAAAGGAACCCTAACCAAATATGCAAATACCATGGTCCCCGTGGTCATAGAATCGAAGACTGCAGATAGCTAAGGGAGGAGATAGCCCGTCTATTCAACGAGGGTCACTTTCGAGAATTCTTGAGTGACCGGGCCAAAAATCACTTCAAAGACCGGGATGCAAATAGGTGAAACAAACAAGAAGAACCACAACACGTGATCCACATGATCGTTGGTGGGGTCGACATTCCACAACGACCCGTGTTCAAACACACCAAGGTGTCGATCATCAGGGAAAAATGAACTCGAGACAATGTCCCGGAAGGCACCTTGTCGTTCAATGACGAGGAAGCAGAGGGGGTCTCACAACCCCGCAATAATGCATTGGTAATATCTATTCTTATGAATAAAATTCAGGTTAAACGTGTTTTAATTAATCCAGGGAGCTCGGACAATATTATTCGATCGAGGGTCGTGGATCAACTTGGCGTACAGGATCAGATCAAGCCCGCAACTCGGGTTCTCAATGGTTTCAACCTGGCAAGCGAAACAACTAAAGGTGAAATCATCTTACCAGTAAATGTAGCCATGACGATTCAAGAAACAAATTTCCATGTGATCGAGGGCGATATGAGATACAACGCCTTACTCGGAAGACCCTGGATTCACAACATGAGGGCGGTCCTATCAACCCTTCACCAAATGCCGAAATTCCCGACAGCGGATGGAGTAAAAATGGTGTATGGGGAACAACATGCTGCCAAAGAGATGTTCGCGGTTGATGAAGTAATACCGGTATCGACGCTCTTATCAACAAAGGGATCGGAGTCAAAAGAAATGAAGGAGGTCAAATAGCAACCACAAGTACCATCCTCAACCTAATCGGGGGAACGAGAGACAGACGAGGATGACGAACATTGGATTTCTTGATCCTTCATAATTCTCGATTACTCTGACGCCACAAAATCAACGGTCGAAGAGCTGGAGCAAGTCATATCGATCGAGTATCTACCCGAGTGAAAGGTAAACCTGGGCATGGGGTTAACCCCCGAGCTCAGGGAAAAACTCATTAAATTCCTTATCGATAATATGGATTGTTTTGCTTGGTTCCACCTTGATATGACAGGGATCCCACCGGAGATCACTACCCATCGATTGAGCTTGGACCCAAAGTTTCGTCCAGTAAAGCAAAATAGAAGGCCCTAGTCCAAGGTTAAGCATGCATTCATCAAGGACGAGGTAACCAAACTTCTCAAAATAAGGTCCATTCGGGAGGTAAAATATCCTGAATGGATAGAAAACGTAGTCGTAGTCCCTAAAAAAGGAATAAACTTAGAATGTGCGTAGATTATAAGGATTTAAACAAAGCATGCCCTAAAATTCTTTTCCTTTGTTAAATATCGATTGCATGATCGATGCCACGACCAGACACGAGATCCTTAGCTTTCTCAATGCCTATTCCAGGTACAATCAAATACAAATGAACCCGAAGGATCACGAAAAGACTTCGTTCATCACTAAGTATGGCACCTATTGTTATAACGTAATGCCATTCAGATTAAAAAATACTGGTGTTATTTATCAACACCTAGTTAATCGAATGTTCGAAGAACAAATAGGAAAATCGATGGAAGTTTATATTGATGACATGCTAGTTAAGTCCCTGCGCGCAGAGGACCATTTGAAATATTTGTAGGAGACCTTCGACATACTAAGAAAGTACAACATGAAACTCAGCCGGAGAAGTGTGCATTCGAGGTCAGCTCGGGGAAATTCCTCGGCCTTATGGTATCAAATCGGGGCATCGAGATCAACCCCGATAAGATCAAGGCCATTGAATATATCACGGTCGTGGATAATGTTAAGGTCGTACAAAGGCTAACAGGGCGCATAGACGCCTAAGCCGATTCATTTTGAGGTCCTCAAATAGAAGTCACCGGTTCTTTTTACTTCTTAAAAAGAAGAACAATTTTGCATGGACCCCGGAACGCCAAAAAGCATTGGAGGAAACTAAAACGATATCCCTCTAAAAGAGGACAAGCAACTCTACTTATACTTAGCAGTCTCAAAAATTGCGGTAAGTGGGGTCCTAGTACGAGAACAGCAAGGTACGCCAATTTCCTGTTTACTATGTTATTCGAACCCTAAGTGAGGTCGAGACCCGGTACCCACACCTAGAAAAATTAGTGCTTGCTCTAATAAGCGCCTCTAGGAAATTAAAACCATATTTTCAATGTCACCCGATTTTGTGGTGACTACCTATCCCCTTCGCAATATTTTGCATAAGCCCGAACTCTCGGGACGATTGGCCAAATGGGCGAAAACAGCTTTTGCCAATCAAAGCCCCAAAACTAGTAAGGGCGTGAAAGAAGCACACTGGACGGGCGTGCTTCGACCGTGTCTCCGGGGCACAGTTGAATGTAGATATCATGAACGTGAGATGCAGGATACCAGGCCGAGAAACCCGGGCAACCATTCCCGTATGTATAAGACCGAATCCATTCTATTTCTAAAAAGGATTACTAATCCTTAACTTTTCGAGGAATCCTTCATAAGTGGTTGTGAATGACTGATTTTTTCAATCTTTTCGACCTTGGTTCGAGATTAGCGGGTACGATATCTAGCATCAACCCCGAACAGACATAAAGTCTCAAATCTTGGCAAACTTCGTGGCCAACTTTATGCCAGCCCTTGTACCCGAGGTCGAAAATCAATTGTTACTAAAGTCGGGTACATCTTCGGGGTATGGACCCTCTTTATTGACGGTGCTTCGAACGTGAAAGGGTCCAGGCTAGGCATCGTTTTGAAGCCACCCACAAGTAATACGATTAGACAATCTATCAAAATATCAAAGTTAACTAACAATGAGACAAGTATGAGGCCATGATTGCAGGTCTCGAGCTAGCTAAGAGTTTGGGATCCGAGGTCATCGAGGCCAAGTGTGACTCCTTACTTGTGGTAAACCAAGACAACAGAACTTTCGAGGTTGAGAAGACCGAATGCAAATGTACTTGGACAAACTACAGGTGGATCTACATCGATTTAAAAAATGGACCCTACAGAATGTACCTTGAGAACAAAACAGCAAGGTCGATGCCCTTGCAATTTTGGGATCATCAGTCGAAGACGACGAGCTTAGCTCGGGGACTGTCGTACAACTTTCGAGGTCAGTAATCAAAGAAAGCCACACCGAAATAAACTCCACAAGTCTGACCTGGGATTGGAGGAATAAATATATCGAGTACCTAAAGAACGAGAATATTCCATCGGATCCTAAGGAATCGAGAACTCTATGTACGAAGACCGCACGGTTCACATTCATCTAGGATGGAACACTGTATAGAAGGATGTTCGATGGACCGTTGGAAATATGTTTGGGTTTAGGAGATACAACCTACGCCCTACGGGAAATTCACGAAGTCAGTTGCATAAATAGTTCTGATGCCGAGTAATTGTTTCATGAAGTTATCAGAGTAGGGTACTATTGGGCCGATATGGACAAGGACACAAAAGAGTTTGTTCGAAAGTGCGAAAAATGTCAAAGGTATGCACCAATGATTCACCGACCCGGGGAGCAACTCCACTCAATCTTATCCCCGTGGTCGTTCATGAAATGGGGAATGGACATCGTAGGCCCTATACCATCGGCCCTAGATAAAGCTTAAATCATTTTGTTTATGACTGACTATTTCTCTAAGTGAGTTGAAGCACAGGCTTTCAATAAAGTCAGAGAAAAAGAAGTCATAGACTTCATCTGGGACCACATTATATGTCGATTCGGGATGCCTGCCGAGATCGTATGCGACAAAGGGAAGCAATTCGTCGGTAGCAAAGTGACAAAGTTTATCGAAGACCACAAGATAAAAAGATCCTATCAACGTCGTATCATCCTAGTGGGAATGGACAGGCCGAATCGACAAACAAGACCATCATTCACAATCTAAAGAAAAGATTGACCGACGCTAAATAAAAATATAGAGAAATATTGCCCGAGGTCCTTTGGGCATACCATACAACGTTGAAATCCAGTACGTGGGCAACACCGTTCTCTTTAGTCTGCAGTGTCGAAGCTCTGATCTCGGTCGAAGTCAAGGAACCTAGCGTCAGGTTTCGGTATACAATGGAAGAGTCAAATCACGAGGCTATGAATACAAGCCTCGAATTGCTAGATGAAAGACGGGAAGCCGCCCTCATTCGAATGGCCGCACAGAAACAATGGATCGAAAGGTATTACAACCGAAGAGACAATCTTCGACACTTTACAATCGGGGACTTAGTTATGAGAAAAGTCACCCTCAACCCTCGAAACCCGAATGAAGGAAAAGTTGGCCCGAATTGGGAGGGACCGTATCAAGTCCTCGATATCGCCGGGAAAGGATCCTACAAGATTGGCACGATGAACGGCGAGAAATTACCAAACAATTGGAACATATCTCTCCTCAAACGATATTACTGCTAAGGTACGACCTTCTACATTTTCATTTACATTTTATATCAACCAATTGCAGGTGTTCAATCGAAGACATTGAGGGATTTTTCAACACAAAGTCCTTTGGACTGAAAGCACGCGTTGCATTCTTTTTCCCTTTGACCGGTTTTGTCCCAGATAGGTTTTTCCGGCGAGGTTTTTAACGAGGCAACCAGCGTTCTTGCTAACTTAGAGAAATTCAACAGTATCCGAGGCTTCTTTACAATCAACCTCGAATACTAGGGGGAATCACCCTCGGATGTCAACTTTGTTACAAGGAAAGTACTTCGTGTCAACAGGGTCTCGATAGATAAATTTTGTAATGGCCAAACGGTCGAATGAACTGTGCCCACGTAGATTACTCGAGCCCTAATGGAAAACATGTACACATGTAGAATCTATTGAAAGAAGTATTTTTTCCTTTCCAAATGTTTCATGCCTTAGAGAAATTTTTACTTTACGATTTCATACTTTTGATCTATTATGGAAACATGCTTAAGGGCCGATCACAGCTGAAGTTCAAGCAACTAACCCCAAACTCGGGGACTGCCATCCAAAAAATTGACATAATCGAATTACTAAAGCCTCGAGATCATAAGACCTTAAAAAGGAAACCCTCAATTTTATAGGCCACGACCACTCTACTCGAGGAATGGCACTTCGAACAAGTTCGAAGTGTAACAAGGAAATGAGCCTAAGAGGAAAATCCCAAGATAAAGGCTACGGCCAAATTAACATCGTTCGGAGACGTCCGAATTCCGTAATAAAAATAGGCCTTTGAATACTTTTATAAACCAGTTAAAAAATCTACCCTCGGTAAAATGAAAAAAGGATTTCGATAACGTCAACCCTCGAAAAACCCTAAGGGGTATCAAATTGTTCGAACTCTCGAACAATTTCTTTATTTTATGCTAAGGCATTACAAAATAAAGGGTTCCGATAACATCAACCCTCGAAAAACCCTATGGGTACAGATTTATCTCATGCTAAGGCATAACAAAATTTTTAAATTTTTAAGCCGAAAAGGAAAAGAAGCCATTCTTTTTTAAGGCCATATAGGCCTAATTCAAGAGCCTAAAGGGACATTTTATTTTGAGTTCGAGAAATCGTCCTCAGTCAACTAAAACCTAAGGGTCACTCTACTCCGAGTTAGATCAAGTACTCACTCGATTATAAAGACTACACTTGTTCGGCTTCGATCAAATTGCCTAAGCCTCGAACTTATGAGAAAAATTTTCATAAGGCATAAATGAAACAAAATTTTCACAAAGCAGAAAATAAAATAAAAACTAGTCGGAAAGGAAAGAGATCTTTATATATATGAGAATATTTACAAGGTCCGATCGGGAACCTACACAAAAGATCAAAAGTGAAAAAAAATCCTAAGGTTCCTAATTTTCTCCGGGAGAAGCTTCTCCGACGGGGTTCCCCCCGCTCTCGCTCCTGGTGTCATCATCATCATCGGAGGAGGACATTGCTCTAGCATCGGCTTCATGCTCTTTAGACTTTATTATCTCGTCAGTGAGATCGAAACCTTGAGCATGGATCTCCTCAAGGGTTTCCCTCTGAGACTGACACTTGCCGAGCTCGACAACCTAATGTTCTCGAGTTTGGGCGGCCTTGGCAGTTTCTCTTGATTGGTCTTGAGCAACTTCAGCATCAGACTGGTAGACGGACACGATTGCCTCCGCATCGGCTTTAGCCTTTTCGGATCAGATTTGGCCTTTGCAAGTTCGCGGCCAGAAGTTGAAGACAGCTGGGCTCGAGCATCCTCTTTCTCCGAGGCAAGGTGGTCTATATTTTCCTTCTATCCCAAAGTCTCTTCCTTCATCGTATCGACCTCTTCACGAAATCGCTCGATTATCTCGAGCTTCTACCGAAGCTGTGAGATTGAAGCATTATCCATCATTCCTTAACTGATGTCGTTAGCTTCTAAGATTTTCATTACCTGCTCCATCAGGTCGGTTTGATCTTTATGAGTCATGGCCAACTCGGCTCGGAGGTCCTTGATCTCTTCTTATTTTTGCCCGTTGAGAACTTTGAGGTCATTTCTCTACTCCGTGATCTCTTGAAGATCGGCTTCACACCGGCTCAGCTCTGCTCGGGATTTGGAAAACGCCTCCTGATGGAGTACCGAGGCCAAAGAATAAAGGAAATTAGACAGGAAAAGAAGAAATAAACATAAGTGTGATACCGACGAGGGGAGCTGAGGCTTACCCGACTCAGAGCTTGAGCCTTATAGAAGAGACTTGATGCTTCTCCCGAGTCCTTCCTCGAAATCTCTAAGTCACTCAGGTCGGTAGCGTCTTCGACCCCGATAAATTAACCATATAAAGGGTCCTCCCCTCCGTGGGATCCTTCTATGGAAGGGGTATTCAAGGACCGAGCCTCCTGAATCATCCCCTCAGAGAACGAAGGAAGTTACAGGGAGCCTCCAATATCTATTTCCCCAAGTGTGTCACTTGGGGCATTCTCCTTATCTCGAAGGGCTCACTTTGGCGAGAGGTATCTTCAGTCTTCAACAACTCGTGGACTTCTCTCGAGTCCTTTTTTAAGACCCCCTCGTCTCGAGGAAGAATCTCTTCAACCCCTACCGACTCAGTGGTCTTTGGGGCTTCGGTGTTCATCTTCACTCAGGCCACCAGTTCGGAGCCGTCGTCTTCTTCTTCCTCTCTTAGGCGTTGAAGTACCTCCACAGGAAGGGCGACGCATGGTATCCTCTTCCGTCTTTCAAGCCTCTCTTTTATTGGGATCTGGGTCCTTGGGGGTCGAGGTCATTTTTCTCTTTTTATCCTTCGCCGGTTTCGGGCCCGGGATCGAAGTCTGCTCCTCACCAGATGGGAGCCTCATGACTGCATCTTTTCCAAGTCCTGTATGAAAATAATATTAAGTGAGTGTGGAAAATATGTTTCAATGAAATCATCAAACATGTGAAAAGGGGCTTACCATGATTTTTGGCTTCCCATCGGCCCTTTGATAAATTGTTCCATGCGCTTTCTGCATATGTCGATGTCGAGACTAGGTCCCTGACCCAGCTCTTAAGGTTAGGGATGGAGCCGGGCATTCAGGCAGCGGCTACATCGAAAAAGAACATCAGTAAAAGAAAGCAGAGAAGCCAAGTAACAAACATAAGGGAATTGTACTTACGTTTCATATTCCACTTCTCAGAAAATGGCAATTCTTCTCGGCCGGAATTAGGTCTGAGGTATTCACCCTGACGAACCGACCCGTCCAACCCCGATTCTTGTCTTCATCGATGCTGGAGATGAAAGATTTGGTGGCTCGATGTTGGATCTTTATTAACCCACCTCGATAAAGCCGGGAGCTATATAACCTGATAAGGTGGTCGCGGGTGAAGGGGAGCCCGTCAACTTTGCTTGAGAAGAATCGGAGCAATATGACGATCCTCCAGAATGAGGGATGAATTTGACCAAGAGTCACCTGGTACTTCCTGCAGAAATCCACGATGACTGGGTCGAGGGGACCCAACATGAAAGGGTAAGTGTAAACACTCAGGTACCCTTCCACGTGGGTAGTAATACCTTCATCAGGGGCCGGTATCACAACCTCCTTATTCTGCCAATTGCAGTCCTCCTTCACTTTATCAAGGAATCTCTTAGGTATCGACCATATGTATCTCGATACCGGCTCGCAATGATCGGGAATCGGCGAGGTCTTCTCGGTCTTGAAATCGGAGCTTAATACACATACCCCAGGAATACATTCCTCAAGGCGCGGTTCCACAAGCGCTTTTACGCCGGCCGGTTGAGAAGATGAAGCAAATTCTTTTTTGTGGTATCGTTTCTTACGCTTTTGCCATTTTGATTTGAGTTTGAAGAAAGAAGAAGATAATAGGACTTGGTGTTTGAGAAAGGGTTAACAACGAAACCTGAAGATTTTGTAGAAAGGAAGAACTTAAAAGATGTAAAAAGCTTTGGAGATTAGAAGAAACTGAAAGTAAAGTTTGAATCGTTGAGAAAAAGGCCAATTTATGGGTTTCACTCGACGGTTCGAAACCACTAGTGGACGACCACCAACTGACACACATTAAATGCCTGGAAAATTGATACTCTATTCTCTTGCGCGTAAGCTTTAAAATGACTTGAAGAAGAAGTAGAAAGGAAAAAAGTAATAATCATCACATGCAAGTTGACTGCATATAATAATGGACTTGCAACCAGTCCAAGCATAAAGTGAAGTAATGAACGTACCTTCTATTTCTTCCTTTTCGTCCTTAAAGTAGTATGCAGTATGTAGAGGTACCCAAGTCTCTAGCGCCTTGCAGAACGCAGAACAACAAGTAGTATAGCAAGAAGAAACCAGGAGCAGAAGCTTGATAGCAATACAACCATATGTCCATATCATGACACAAAGTTTATGACAAAACCATCGAATTGAAGTGCATCTACTAATCGCAGAGATTAATAGGTCGGTGATTTTTCACGGCAGGCCGTTGTACAAAAATTGGAAGCTCATCAACATGATGCCCAAACTGTATTAACAAAAAGAAACTTGAGAAAGTTCCCTGTTTTCTTTTTTTTTCCTGCTTTCTGAACAAGGAGATTTGGTTATCAAGTATGTCATTTCACAACTTAGCATTAGCCTATATAATCCGACCAGATTTTTCATTAGAAGTGAGAACAAACTAGTGAGTTTTTAGTAGCGTTTAACTCTACTAGTGAGTTTGTTCCCACTTATAATGAAAAATATGGTCTGATTATACAGGCTACCTCAAACAAAATAGAGTGAAGTAGGTAGGACTGATTTATATAGTTAACTCAACTAGTTCGGATTGAGGTGTAATTGTTGTTTCCACCTCTAAAATAAGTTGGTTTATCAATAACAGATATAATCTACATTTTGTACGAAACATAGGAGCAGTTATGCTTTTTTTTTTCATCTATTGCATTCCCTCTTCTTCTTTGATTTTCCATAGTATTTTCTTTCCCTATTTATTTCATTTTCTGCAAATGCTTATTATTTGTCAATTTGATCTCACTGTGTTCTCAAATAGTGATGCCATAACTACCTAACCTCGGCCTCTCCTATTGAAACAGACTATTTCGCTTAAAATATATGCCTACGAACTAATATCAACTAGTCCTCCATCTTCCATCTTTAAATTTAAAAAGTTGATCGAACCCAGGCACTACTAGAAACTGTCAAAATCCGTCCATAGAACACCCACCAAAATCGATCGGAATTTAAGTAAATTGGTCACAAAATTGAAAGAAAATATTTCTGACAACGGAAATAGTAGTCCCACAGCAAATATATAAAAATTTCGACCGATTTCGGTCAGAACTGAAAGTACAAGAGGGGGAGTGAATTGTGGTCTATTGAAAATAAGTCGACTAACGATGATTTTAGTTGACTAAAAAAAGTGCAAAATGAAAGATAACAGTAAATAAAAGGTACGTGACACACAACAATTTTATACTGGTTCGGTACCGTTGTGGTACTTACATCCAGTTCCCCTTGGGTCACAAGGGTTCCCTTTAGATCTTTAAAAGTATTATAATACATATGGTTTTGACTCGTTCACCACCAATGAAAAATTGCAACA
This sequence comes from Nicotiana knightiana, assembly GCA_005239525.1. NCBI lineage: Eukaryota > Viridiplantae > Streptophyta > Magnoliopsida > Solanales > Solanaceae > Nicotiana > Nicotiana knightiana. The sequence continues at coordinate 88,011 of ML417453.1, forward strand.
ATGAATTCTGAATGTTTGACACAACTCTCTTTTGTGTTCTAATTCTTCCTATCTTTTGATACATTGATAAACTAAGGATTACAATATTTAGGCTAAGAAGTAGAGACACTTAGAATATAATGTGTGTAGTTGCACAAGTCTTCCACTTGATCTTAGCAGTCTTCTTATAGGAGAGGAAAGAGTCGTTGAGTCTTGACCGAAATTAGAGGCACGAGATCATCAAAGGGATTTGACCCAAAGGGTGCCTCTTCGAATCCTCCTCTTGGTAGAGGCCGAATTCGATCGTGACTTTCTGTCACATGCTTGTATTTAGGAGTCATTCAAGCCTTGATTGAGCTTATTTATGGAAACAGAATATTTGCTGGCGAAGGTTTCCTTGATTAGTAATCTGAATTCCTTTGATTGAGGTCGAATAAATGTGTTGCAATGAGATCCCTTTAATTTAGCAATCATATCTTTGGATAGCATCTCATTCTTTCCTTTTTCCTTGTTTCGAATCCTTCAATCCTGCAAACCAACATAAGATAGCATTGTCATCATTGAAACTATAACTTAACATTCTCCCCTTTTTTGATGATGACAATCAAGAGAGAATAAACATAAATAAATTATGAGACTTCCCTTTTTATGTGTTGCTCCCCCTGAGTTAATGTTATTATCCCCCTGAATAATTGTTGTCTTCTGCTGAGTTCTATTTACTTCTCTGCATTTTTCTCCCTCTTTGACATCAATCAAAAAGAAAAGAAAATCACACGGGACAAATAATATAAGAAATAATATATGTACTAATTAGGAGGTTAGAGCAGCAAAAGTAGTGCCTTCAGCAGAGGCATATCTAGTATAGACCCAAGCAAAAGATTGTTTAAAAACCACCAACAAGCAATCAGAAGAAAAAAGAAAAAAAAATTATTTGTAGCACCATCACATAGAGTCGCATTAACTTCTTCCCAGTAAGTACTTGAGAGTGTTTATCACTTTGGTACAGAAGGAGTCATAGAAATTTTCAAAATCTTTGACAAGTTTGTCCATCTTTTCACTCATGGAATTGAAAGCTCTGGTTCCTTGCCTCCGTGTGGCTCCCATATCCATCCTGAGCTTAGCCACATCTGTACTTGTCTCCTTGGCAACTTCCCTGATTTTGTCTACATGTTCCTTCATCTCAACCAGTAGCAGTTTTACCCTATCAAGATAATGCTGAATTCACTGAAGATTTTGAGAAGCAGTCGACTGAGATGCTGGTTGTTCAGTTTGAACTTCAACTGGCACTGGAATGCTTTCAACTTTGGCGCGCTTAACCCATTTATCATCACCCAAGGTGTACCCCATCATGGAGAAGGTTGTCTTATCATAAGTGTTGGTGATATACTTGGGTGTAAAGGGTGCCAAATCTACCTTCATGACTTCGAGAATATGTGAGATGAGAAGACCATAAGGCAAGCATGCACCATAAGAAGATATGTCCCTGATACTTTCAAGCATGTATTGACGAATCTACACAAACCAATCAAGTCTTTTATTGTTAACCAAACAATAAAGAACAAAAACATCTCTAGTGCACAAAGAGCTAAGGGACCCAGTTCTGGGAGAAGAGTAGTACCAATCATGTGAGCCAAGACACGATGTTCAAACTTAAGATTCTTGGGACCAATGTCAGGAGAGGATTATCGGACAAAAGATTTTTGCTTCATCAAAGGAAACTTCAAAGTCTTTGGGCCACGGATTTTGCACAAACACATCAAACCCACTAAACTTAGCAGAGAAAATCTTTTCAAATTGATAAGAATCCAAAACAAATCTAGTGCCTAAAACCATGGATTCTAAATCATATTTATCATTCACAAAAATATTTGCGTAAAACATCCTTACTGGTTCTTCATAAACAGAGTTTCTAATGGTATCAAACAGAGAGGAAAGGTGCTGAAAATCGAAAATATCAATCACATCACACTGAAGATTTTTCATGAGAGAGAGACTTACATAGCGTCCATAAGCCATAGATTTTGACTTGTATGACTCAAACCTTGATTTTTCACTAGGACCTTAGAAGATTAACTTATCCTCAGGACCAAAATCCGAGTTTTCCACTTTACCTTTCTTGCATGCAGCCTTTTGGAGAGTATGCTCCATAGATCTATTGTCGGCCTTTTTCTGGCCAATGGGAGGATTTTCAGAGGATTCACTACTTTCATTGTTCGTTCTAAGGAAATTTGAGTCATGGACGACTCCACATCCACAGGTTCTTCAGGATTGAGGGGTTTTTGAAATCTTCGACTGCATCCGGTTGCAACGGAAGAAGAGGGATTTCTTTTGTCCATGGTGTGAGGGATTGCTTTGAAGAGAATGAGGAGAGTACTATAGAATGAAGGGTTTTATTGGTGCTTTTTGGAGGAATGAAGGGACGCCTTGGTTAGAAGAAAGGCTAGGTTCAGAAGGAAGTGATGCTTCTGAAGTGACTGATCGACAGTACTGATGAAGAAGCAATAATTACACTTACACAAAAATAAATTAAGCCACACATATTTAAGGAAATAAAATATTTTACAAGGTAAAATATTTGATTTACAAATTTGGCACAATGCAAATCATTTTTCGGAGTAGACAAAATCTTTCTTCCAAAAGCGGTTTTGTAAAAATATCAGTAAGTTGAGAATCAGTATAATAAATTCTAAAACAATATCACCTTTAGCAACATGATCACGGATAAAATGATGTTTAATTTCTATATGCTTTTCTCTGGAATGATGCACAGATTTTTTTGATAAACATATAGCACTAGTATTATCACAGAATATAGGAGTAGATGTAAGAGATAAATCATAGTCGAGAAGTTTATACATAATCCATAGAACTTGTGTGCAACATCTTCCAACAGCTAAGTATTCTGCTTCAGTTGTGGATAGGGCAACACAAATTTGTTTCTTGCTGTGCCAAGATACTAAAGCATTTCCCAAAAGTTGACATGTCCCACTTGTGCTTTTTCTATCAATATTGTCACCTGCAAAGTCGACATCTGAAAAGCCTCTTAGAGAAAAATTGTTAGAACGATCATACCATAATCCTAGCTCAGAGGTACCAATAAAGTATCTAATAATTTTTTTAACAGCAGAAAGATGGGATTCCTTAGGAGCCAACTGAAATCTTTCACATTTGCATACATTGAACATAATATTCGATCGACTAGAAATGATATATAATAGAGATCCAATCATTCCTCTATACATGGTTTCATCAACCTTTTTTCCATTGTTGTCTTCATCGAGAATTATAGTTGGACTAGAGTGCCAATTGACTTGGCATTTTCCATGCCAAACTTATTGATAAGCTCCTTATTGTACTTGGCTTGGCTAATGAAAATAACCTTAGGAGACTGTTTGATTTGAATTCCAAGAAAGAAAGTCAGTTCTCCCATTATACTCATCTCGGATTCTCCTTTCATGGAAAGAGCAAATTCTTCACAAATAAGAGAGTTAGGGCTACCAAAAATGATATCATCTACATAGATTTGAGTAATAAGATTATCTGAACTGGAGTGCTTAATAAAAAGAGTTGTATCGATATTAGTCAACTTGTATACATGATTATAAAAGGTGACGTTTGCAAATATGGGTGGTTGCTTTACATATACTTCTTCAGAAATGTAGCCATTTAGGAACGCACTTTTAAAATTCATTTGAAATAGCATGAATCCTTTGTGAGCAGCGAAAGCAAGTAATATTCGTATGGATTTAAGTCTTGCTACAGGCGCAAAGGTTTCATCGTAGTCGATTCCTTCTTGTTGAGAGTAACCTTGAGCAACCAGTCTTGCTTTATTTCGAACCACTTGACCTGGTTCATTCAATTTGTTTCTGAAAACCCACTTAGTTCCAACGATAGAGGAGTTTGGGGGTCTTGGAACCAACTCCCATTCTTTATTTCTTTCAAATTGATCTAAGTTCCTCTTTCATAGCATTTATCCAGTGAGTATCTTTGAGATCTTCATCCACTTTCTTTTTCTCAAGTTTAGAAATAAGAGCTACATGAGATTTGTTCTTTTGTGACCTTCTTGTAGTGATTCCTCCATGTGGATCCTATAATGAATTTGTGAGGATATCCCGGTTCACTTTTCCATTCATTTGGAGTGTTTGAGGGAGGTTCTCTTTCTTCAGTAGTTTGTGGGTACTTCAGCTGGTTGAGTCTGTTGAATAGCTAACTCATTTTGATGATCCTTTCCTACAATAACAGATTTAGGGGCACAAGAAATTTCCTCATCTTCAGGAATTTTTTCATTCCTTGGGCGAGGGTTAGTATCAACAAAAACAACATGAATTGATTCTTCAATGCAAAAAGTTATTTTATTGTAGACTCTATATGCCCTACTTAAAGGAGAGTAACCAAGAAATATACCTTCATCACTCTAAGGATCAAACTTATCCAAATTGTCCTTTCCATTGTTATGGATAAAACATTTGCATCCAAAAGGGTGGAAATTGCTGATATTTGGTTTCTTACCATTCGACAGCTCATAAGGGGTCCTTTTGAGAATAGGTCGAATAAGACACATGTTGATGATGTGGCATGATGTACTCACAACTTCTGCCCAGAAATGATGAGGTAGAGAGTTTTCCACAATCATGGTTCTTGCCATGTCCTGTAAAGTTCTATTTTTACGCTCTACTACTTCATTTTGTTGTGGTGATCTTGGGGAAGAGAAGTTGTGTGAGATTCCTTGATCATTGAAAAAATTTACAAAACTTCTGCTTTCAAATTCTCCTCCATGATCACTCCTGATAGTAGAGATGTAGTATCCTTTTTCTTGTTGAACCTTTTTACAGAAAACTTCAAAATTCTTTAGAGCATCATCTTTGTGACTTAGAAACATAACCCAGGTAAATCTAGAGAAATCATCTACAATGACAAAAGCATATTTCCTACCACATATGCTAGCAGTTCTAGTAGAACCAAATAAGTTCATATGCAACAATTTAAGAGGATTGAAGGTGGAGACAATGTTTTTACTTTTGAAAGAAGAACGAATTTGTTTTCCCAGTTGACATGCGTCACAGATATGATCCTTTGAAAAATCTAGTTTTGGAAGTCCAATTACAAGATCATGTTTAGAAAGTTTCTAAATAGTATGCATGCTGACATGACCAAGTTTTCTATGCCAAACCCAGGGATCATTAACTATGGAAGTAAGACAAATTTGATCCCCAAGATTTGCTAAATTGCTGATAGTATAGACATTTATGTCTCTGTTACCTGAAAGAATGATTTTACCTGATTCATCTTCTATAAATCAGCCATGTTTTTTAAACGAACCTCATAGTCATTGTAACATAGTTGACTAATGCTGAGAATATTATAGCCAAGTTCATAAATCAGGTAGACTTCATCTACATCACATGTTGAGCTCAGAGAAACTCTTCCAACACCAATTACATTACCTTTGGATTTGTCTCCAAAAGTAATGGTTCCTCCATCTAGTTTGGTGACTGATTTGAACAGTTGTTTGTCACCAGTCACATGTCTGGAGCACGCACTGTTGAGATACCATTTTCCTTTTCGATTCTTCTTGCGATGTTCCTGCAAAATAAAATTACTTATTTTTAGGTATACAAGCCTACTTGGGTCCTGAATGGTTAGAGTGCTGAGTGTTAGTTTGATTTGAAGATTTAGGTCTCCAAACCCATCTTCGGGTATCTTTGAACCTGCAACAATTTGAAGTATGACCCTTTTTACCACAATAAAAACATGATGGACCATTAGAGTTACCAGAACATGTTTCTGCTCTAATTCAGTTCCTGCATTGGTTAGCACTATGGCCACTTTTACCACAAAAGGAACATGCAGGAATTTTCTGTTTGTGATGAGCAGTCTGATTTGATTTGAGTGAGTTGTGACTCATGGATTTTTGCAATCCATTCAATTGAAGTCGAAGTTCATTTACTTCATCCTGTAGCATATCATGTTCAATCTCACATACTTCTAGTTTCAACGCCCAGTCTTTTGTTTGTCTCTTAATCTTTCTAAGTTCATTCACGACTCTTTCGATATCTGCAAGAGCAATATCAACAAATTCTTAGAGTTCAAAACAATTAGGACATAAGGGAGTATGTACCTCACTACTTTCTTCATCCGCCATGAGACCAAGTTCTCTTGAGTCGTCTTCATCATCATTGCTATCTGCCATTAGTCCAAGTTCTTCTGAGTCTTCATTTTCATTCATAGCCATGAAACATATATTAGCAATTTCCTCATGATCAGACTCCTCTTCATCACTCCATGATCCGAAGGATTTCTTCTTTTGCATGTTTCTGCTAAGTTTCTTCTTTATTTCAGGACAATCAGCTTGAATGTGACCAAACTTTCCACATTCGTAGCACCTTCCATCACTTTTATCAGCTTCATTTCTTATCCTTCCTTTTTTGAAGTTAGGCTTCCCTCTTCTGTTATTCCTGTTTTTCCTCATCGTGCTTATTACAACTTGAGAGAGCATGACAATATTTTCGTCTTGTTCTCCTCCTTCTTCCTCCTCTTCATTTTCTGGTTCAGCCACAGTTGACTTAAAAGCAACCGTTTTCTTCTTCTCTTGAATTTTTCTGTCCAAGTGAGTTTTCTCAAAAGCAATTAGATCACCTCTCAGTTCATCATAGAAAATTTTGTCCAGATCCTAACATTCCAAGGCGATGACCTTTGGCTGCCAAATGGTAGGTAAGCTCCTGAGAATCTTTCTAACTTGTTCACCACTCTTGATAGGTCTACCAAAAGACTTCAGATCTCCAAGAATTTTGCTGAACCTGGAGAACATTGATGCGAGGCTAGAATGCATTGCTTAATATGTAATATACCTTACATTTGAGGTGCTTTAATGATAAAAATACACTTTTTATGTGCTTAATAGAGTTTATTTTATGTGTAGGTGAATTGGAGATGGAAACGGAGCTAAAGGGATGCAAATACGTCGAAAATAACGCGAAAAGAGACACCCGGGCGATAGCCNTGTTAGGGCGGCGTTAGGGCCCAAACTCCAGGCCTACCCTGGCCTTAGGGGTGCGTTAGAGCCCAAACGCCCGGGGTCCCCAGTTTCGGCCAAATCCGAGTTTTGACGAGTTAAGTGTTTCCCGGTTGAAATAGAAGTCTCCCACATGGTTAGGGTTCTCCCTAAACATATAAATAGACACCAAACAATACAAATTAGAGGACGAAGAAGATTCAGAAGGATTTTCGAAGGATTCAACAAGAAAACACAATAGAAGTGACAAACATTGATTTCTACATCTAGTATTCATTACTTTGTATTTCAATTATGCAATTTATTTTAGTTTTGATTCTCAATAACATGAGTAGCTAAATTATTTAGTCTAGGGTTTTGGTAGAACCCGTTGGAAATGAATTCATTGTGATATTAATATATTTTGGTTGATTAGTCTCTTGTTGTTCAACTACGTTCTTATTGTAGTTGATTGAAAGGGCCCTCAATTAGCTCTTCCTAATTAT